>LOJH01015945.1:0-18465 GCA_001685095.1 Ellobius talpinus | reverse complement strand
CTTTGCTTCTTGGTTATGGTAAGCTTGCCTCTGTCTGTGGACTTTTGTAATCGTCAGGCATGTTCTTTCTTAAAACCTTCGTGGGTTGTACCCCTCTCCCTTCAATTCCCTCTTTTCAAATGTCCCTTCCTCATGTTTTAGCCACCATTCTGGCTCTCTTACTCTATATTATTCAACACTGAGTACTTAGTAATACTTTTATTCACTTTTTGTGTTTTCATTGTTATATCAGTGCCTGGAGCTTAAAATGTAGTAGCTACTCAAGAGTAAATAAATGGAAGAGAAAATAAATATTGATATCTTGGAGTAGCTTCTTGGTGGATTTTACTCTCTTAAGTTTCTGCCAACATTTTTACAAAGATAAGTCCGTGTTGTGTGAAGACATTTCTGAAAAATGGTAGTAAATACTCATGTAACACCTCATGCCTTACATTACACTTTCACATATGTGTGTGTGTGTGTGTGTTAAATGTTCAAGAAGTCATCCCAAAAGATACCCTGGTTAATAATAAGAAATAATTAGAAACTGTTCATGAAATCATACAAGGAAAGTCATTGAAACCCAAGGTTATAAATATTAACAGCATCTGTGTTTTACACACATAATGAGGAAGGGGGAGAAGAGGTAATGCGACAAAGAGAAAGACTCAGCTAAAAGGAGTAGGTGAAGCCCAACATTATCAATTAGGTTACTCCGAGGAACTACCGTGGCGGAGGGAAGGCCGGCTCAAGAGTGGAGTCCAACACCTGGATACTGGGGTACAGGAGGCCATGGATAGATAAAAGAGTGAATCTGGGAAATAGCAAGTTTGGGTTTTATGGAAAGAATCTATTTAAAATTGAAAATTACTAGAAATGAATGCAGTGATTGTGGGGGGGGGACAATTGGAAGAGTAAGACCTCAGCGGCACAGTTGGGGAAAATTTAAAGCTACAGGACTGGAAGTCTCACTGGATTTTTAGAAGGGAGCTGCTGACAGTTCCATGGAGAACAACATAATTTTAAGGAAATACGGTGTGAATTGGAATGGAGGAAGGTGAGACACTTGAGAGAAGCCTGGGATTTGATGGAATGTTCTTAGAGATAAAAATGGGAACCATCTGTTTGAAATTGGTTTCTTTCCGACATAACTCACAATTTAACCACCATGATGCCAATCTCAAGAAGAGAATCACCAGGAAGGACTCCCCAGTGGATGTTATGTGACATGAGGGGCAGTGTCCCCGTTTCTTCCATGGTCACTATGTCAAACCGGGTGGGAAGGCTGCACACTCCTGCGTCGGCTCTTTGCCTCTACGAAGTCCTTCAGAGCTTACACTGTTGACATTTGGCACCGTGGATTATTTTGTAGAGAATAGTTATAAGTAATTATTAGAGGTCAGATCTTTAACAGCAATGATCATTTTAGGCTACGTCCCTTTCAACTCACTGGTTCCCCTCCGCACTGTTTCTGTCTTTCTCTCATTTCTACTTTTATGGCATTTAAAAATGTAGCTACAACATGTGATAGAAAATGTGCAGTATTTTTCTGGCCTAATATATCAATATATAATTCCATCTACTTTCCTGAAAATGTCATAGATTGTTTATTTTGACAGAAAAATACTCTGTTGTGTATTATGCATTCTAGGCTGTTTCTATAACTCAACTATCAGAAATGGTGCACACAGGTAGCTCTACTGTGTGTTGATTAGATTCCTTCAGGTTCATACCCAAGAGTAGAACAGCAGGATCATATCATGGTTGTAGTTTTAGGGCTTTTTGCTTCTTTGCCTTTTGTTTTAAGGCATCTTAATACTGCCTTCTACAGTGGCTCAGCTAATTTATATCCATACCAACAGTATATAAAGATTTCTTTTCCCGGCACTTCCTGACTATCATTGTAATTAGTAGTTTCCTTGATAACACCTATTCTGACTGGGGGAAGATCTTGTACTTTAGACTTACGTTTTCTTCATTGCTAACAATAGCAAACTTTTCTTTTATGTGTTTAGCAGCCATTTGTAGTACTTTGTTTGATGATTTGTTTAATTTATGTTGATTGTATTTTTAGTGTTGGGTTTTATTTAAGTTATTTATGTGTTCTTAAGTCACTTGCTTGTCAAATACATAGCTGACAAGGATTTTCTTACCTTCTGTAGGCTGCCTCTTGATTCTGGTCATTGTTTCCCATGCTATACAGTGACATTTTCATTGCAAGCAATCCTGTTTGTTGGTTCTTGGTAACATGCCCTGCTGTGTTCGAGTGCTATTAAAAATTATGCTGCCTCTGTCTTCAGCCATTTCCATTGGCACTTTTAAGACTTCAGGTATTATGTTAGGACCCTTGAACCATTTTAAATCAGCTTTTGAATGGAGTAAGAGCTGATGGGTATGAGTTTTTCTGCTGTTGTCACCTTAAACCCACCTTCCCACGGCCTTTTAGAATATTGTGCCACCTTTCAGCCACCTCAAGGCGCTCTCCATTTCCCTCACTCATGAGTACTGTCTTGTCCCTTGGAACCCTGAACCCGGCACTGTGTTTGGACGGATTTTGCCTAAGTAGAGTCCAAGGCAGAGATTATTTGCATTCTTTATCTGAATTCTCTACGCTGCTTCCTGAAGCCTTTTCAGTCTCTCTTTGAGTCTCCTCATGCCTGTAGAAATCAGAGTCAGTGTCAATTTTACTGAGATTTGGGAGGGTCCTTGTCCCAGCTCGGCAGGGATAAGGTAAGCATCGTTAGGAACGTGCTGTGTCGTCTCTTTCCTCGGCTGATTTTTTTACAAGAGGTTTCCTTTGTGTTTTCCTTGCGGTTAAAAATGTGCTGTTGCTTGTTTCGCAGTTGTTTCACTCTGTGTTGCATACATTTTTTTCTTTTATATATATAAAAGAAATTTATATATAATTTTATATATATAAATATATATATATATATTGTTTTCACTTAAAATTAAGTCCAGTAAAATATGAAAGAAAGAGAGTAAAATACTCCTGCAGCTGCTGAATTTTCCTGGAAGGCAAAGACACCTCAATTTTAAAGTTAGTCTTAAGACATGAAATCATTGTTTTTTTGAAGCAGCTGCCTAGTCAAAGACTCCTTTGTAGTGTACATATTTAAAAAACAAATTTAAAAAAACCACTAGGGGCTTTTTAAAGAACCTTTATCTAGGTTATGAATTATTTTCATTCTTTTGAGTAATTGTTGAAATGATGAGGTTTACTGGAATAAAACAGATGTCTGGTTTTTGTCTCATTTTAGGAGGAAGAGGGAAATGTCATTGGGATTTACTTGGTACCTTGACAGTAAAATCTAAATAAATAATTAGGGTCAGCATTCCAATCACTGTGGCGCCTATACATAAAGCTGTTAGATCAGATTCATGAGAACAGGGGTCCCATCTCTCTTAATCAGCAGGTACCCCTCAACCTAGCTTGATAATACCTGGTGTCTAGCTTCGCAACACATATGTACTAAATTAATCAAGAGATAAATACCCTGATATCCTCTTTATAGAACATGTCATGTAATTAGATACACAATGCAACCTCTTATTATTTTTTAAAAAGAGACCTGGTATGGAAGAGCCTTTTGATAGAAACTTCCAGGTAGAAGACATGAGCTGCTACTGCTTTTATTAGTTCACAATGAATGCTTCATCCTTAACTTTATATGAGTCAACTCTAGCTTTGCTCATATGTTTGCCAACTTGAGGGGTGAAGATGGCTCAAGTTGAAGGTAGTTAAATTCAAGAGATGTATGAACAAGGCATTAAATGAATACAGAAGAGAGAATAATTCATGCAGTTGATGCTGACCAAGAAAGACTCAGGGGAAGGGGAATTTGAGTGGTTGGTGTGAGGCTGGGTAGAGGCTTGCCAATGGTGAGGTCAGCGGAGGGAGTAAATAGTGCATACAAAGGTCTAAACGAATAAAAGACGTGCCACGGAGCTCCTGACCACAGAGCATTGCCACCACCACCATCTTCTGTTTGTCTAAATATCACTCATTCATGCAAAACACACGTCGCCATGGAAACGCTTGTTTGTTTCTTTTTTAAATTAAGACTATGATTTCTTTCTCTGTTCTTTTTTAGACTCAGTTCCACCCTATTTTATTGAAAACTGATACACAAAGTGAATTTTCCCTGCCACAAAAGTTACCAAATAGCCAGGCTTCCTGGAGACCTAATTTGACCCACTATTTGCAGCAAACTTACTGACATGTATGAAGATACCTAGAACCCTACACAGGTTTGTACTTGCAGTGTGTCAGGTTCATAGTGAGGTACAGCAGAGTCAAACTGTATGTGACTCCATGGGACCATGCGTCTAATTCACATCTAACTCTCTCTAGGTGTTTGGATGTGAAAAATAAACCTGAACTGCCAATCATTATGGGATTGGCCTTGCTTTCTTTTATTTTGTGTAATTGGCTTCTTGATCTATAGGATACTGGCCAGAAGACATGATGCTTCCCTTTTGTTGGTGGTTCTTCATAATTTTCATACTTTAGGGGTTTTAGTGAGTCATATTTTATATTTACATAACAGTCACTGTTGTTATTTAGTCATTAACTCAAATGAAAGGTGACACAAAGAACCATCCTCAAAAATAACAAATGTGGAAGGGAAGGGGGCAGGCAAACACAGCCTGCACTGTACTCTTTCCTAACATGTGATAAAACATGGCTGGCATGAGCCCATGACCACTCTGTATTTATTCTTCAGATTCTAAAAATGCTCAGCTTCAGCAGGCCATTACCGCAACCTTTTATGACCTAATAAATGAGGCAGACTGAGAATAATTGTGGTTCTTTCCATGCTTTCTTCACCAGTTGCCTTTATTCCCTTCTAATGTCTTTCATTGCTCCAGGCTAAATGAAGTTTGGATTGCAACAACTTTTTTTAATGATATTGTAATATTGGCTAATTTGCCAGCTATTGGCTATGCCCAAGCAGACACATGACCAGTGGCTGTTTGGCTTGTCCTCCTATGGGGAAATAGCTTAACAAAGCTAATAAGCTGTATTAAAATAAAATAAACAAATTCACATGGCATCCAGCGTCACAACCACATGCAGGGTGGTTGTTGTTTATTAGCCTGAGACACCAGCCCCACATCTCCAACTGCCTACTGGGCATTTTCCCCCAGGCCTCCTGTTGCTTCATCTTTAACCCTTCGAAAAGGACAACCATCAGTAATCTCCCCACCAAAGCCCTGTCTCACATGTGGAGTTTGGGGGGACAACTTCATCACATCCTTGACCTCCCTCTTGAGTAAAAATTGTTGCTGTTGCCAATTTTAGAGGAGTATACAGGAAACAAACAGCTATGGCAGCAGACAAATGGCTTCAGTTCTGAGGCCAAATTTCTTGTTCCTACTTCAGCTCTCAGTTATCCCAACCACAGCTGAGCAACCACAAGCTCCACCAGAGGACACAACTCACCAGGACATCTGGGAATGGGGAGAATGCCTGGGTCCTGCAGGCACAGCTTGCTCAATTTCTCCTTTAAAAGTTACCGATCCAATCAGCCAGCCTCCAGCCTCTTGAGAAGAGGAAACAATGAAGACTGAGGAAACTGGCCAGAAGATCAAGTTCCCACTCATTAGCCACTCCCAGCTTTTCTATTTTTATTTTGGTACCTTCTCGGGACATCAGATTAGCGTTTGAATTTGAGGAAGAATGTTTGAATATTAAGCATTTTCAATCATGAGAATTTTTACCAGTTAAACTGAAACTACCTACTTTTTGATCCCCAGTTACAAGCATGACCCATGCTCCCAGTTCTTCAGCCATGACTGTGAGTAACGCTGACATGGGTAGTCACCATGGCAATGGCTGCCAGAGCAGACCAGGGCCGGTGGGTATTCAGGTAACACTGCAGCTGCACTCACAATAAATGTGATTTCCACAAACTTGATTTCTTAAATTTTATTTAAGCTGTCGTATTTATTTTTGTATTTGTCCTCTTTTATTTTATTTTTCACTAATGCCACACACACCCAAAAGATATAGCTCTAGTTATGTATCAAATCACCTTATACCAAAGAAACTTGTGTCAAAGGCAATGAATCATGATGCTTCCATACAAAGGCACACAGATAGCCTCTGGTTTAAATGGTGAAACTGATCTTTATATTGAGAGATAAGGAAAATATGTTAAGAAGGGAAAGAGGCTGAGCCTGCTCAGGCTTCAATAATGGTGTACTTCAGTGGTCATTTATGAATGGAAGTTATTTACTGATCAATGATTGTATACTTTAATTGGTCGTTTATGAATGGAGGTTATTTACTGAGCAATGATGGTATACTTCAGTTTGTCGTTTATGAATGGATGTTATTTACTGAGCAATAATGCTGTACTTCAGTTGGTCGTTTATGAATGGAAGTTATTTACTGAGCAATAATGGATTACTTCAGTTGATCGTTCATGAATGGAGATTATTTACTGAGCAATGATGGTGTACTTCAGTTCCGTCAACAAGACAAACATATTTCCTGCTTCCAGAAAGTGTTTACTATAATGAGGGACACCAACAGCAAAAACAATCACTTAATTGCAACTGGTAATTACAGCTTGTACAAGAATTTATACCAGTGTGACCTCTCCATTTTGAGAATCTTGGGACAGTTAAAATTAAAATTAGAACACGTGGGAGGAGACTGTAACCCACTGTGACCCTAGGCACTGATGACCCCACAAGCCACACGAAGGTTGTTTATTGTCTTCATCCTGATGCCAAAAGAAGCCGCTGATGGGGAACAATGTGGTAGGCTGAGGTGCAAAGTAGAGTATGGATGGAGGGAGTGCAGATATTGAAGCTTTTACTGTACTTCAGATGAAGCATGATGCCACACTGGACCAAAAGATGGAGCAGGGGAGCTGTTGCGAGTCCTAAAGTCTGGGTTCATGGTCAGCTTCTGGTCTGTGTGGAGCAAGTTAGAGGCTTGCTGGGGCTGCACAGTGAGACACTGCCTCCAAAGTGAAATCATATCCTTCTTTACGGTGTCCTTAGGAGAACACCCATAGGCAATTTTTGTCAGCTTTATTGATGCTTCTTGAATTACAGTCAGTAGGAAAGACAAAGGCAAGTCCAGAACGAGGGGCTTTTTTGCTCTCATGTCCCTCGGTCTCTCCCTGTCCTTCCATTCTGCCACACTTCTAATAATTAGTACACAAGAGAACCTTTCCCATGTATAAAAGGGGAGGAGGTAAAAAGACAAAGCTGAGACAAAAACTGTTTTGAATAAATTGTTCCCTGTTTATACTTTAGGTTTAATCTCTTACAATTTTATTATTTCAATTTATGTGTAGTTCTTAGAAATAGAGCCCACAATTGACATAATTGATGCTTATAAATTTACTATCATAAAAGTAGACTTGGCATCTCTGAATCCTCGGTCTGTTGAATTGTAGGTCTCGTTTCTAGTTTTGTTTATTTTCTCATCTTTTAATTCATCTAAGAACAAGCTCTTAAGTTTACCCAGGACATATTTGGTTTGCGTAATTAACTCCTGATTTTAAAAAATCCTATATTTTTCTTGTATAGCTTTATAATTTTCCAACTTAACCTCAATGCTACCAATGTAGTCTTTTGTTGTTGTTTTCGATTTTTCAATAAGACACACATAAGTGTGGAT
This sequence comes from Ellobius talpinus, assembly GCA_001685095.1. Lineage (NCBI taxonomy): Eukaryota > Metazoa > Chordata > Mammalia > Rodentia > Cricetidae > Ellobius > Ellobius talpinus. The sequence goes on along the minus strand of LOJH01015945.1, from coordinate 10,844 downwards.
TTTGCTCCTGGATGGAGTTTGGTTTCATGTACTGAGTTTCAATCCAGAGTGTGATATTATTTTGTTTGTTTAGTAAATAGTGTGTAATATCACTTCAAGTTGACATCTGCCTATCCCTCAGTTAAAATTGGTTTAAGGTTAGTGGTTCTTCTCTGTTTAACTTTTTATCATGAATTCTCACTTTACTGTACTGAGTTCATGGGAGTCTTGAGAAAACAGTCCTTGAAGAGAGAGGCAAGTGACCACAATGCCAGTGCTGTGGTAAAACCCAGCAACAGGAAATCAGAGGGTTGACAGTTGCGTTGGCATAGATATAAATGCAGATATAGATCAATTCGGATACAGATATAGAGCGATAAAGTACAGAGAGAGATGTATCTGTGGCTTGGATGAGAGCTTTCTTGCAGAGGAGCAGTGTCATTATCCTTGTGGCAGCGGCAGTGGGCTGGGGGCAGCACTGGGGGAGCAATGAAAGAAGAGAATGGAGGAAAGAATTCAGGGATCTTTGCTACAAATTTGACATAAATGAGGCAATTCTTGGGAGTGGAGGTGGGAGAGAATGCGAACATGCCTTAAGATGGATGTCCTTAAGGCAAGTGAGTGTGTCATACTGATGATTAAGGAGTACAAGGGAAGACACTTTTCAGTGGCAATGAAGTGAATGGTTATAGATATTTTAGTTGTATAAAGCGTGAGAAGACATGGGCACAAAGCACGAGCAGAGGGATTGGCCATTTCATTATTCAAGCTCTGTTAAGAGGAAGAGTCTCTGCAAATGAAAATGATCTGATGGATTTCTTGGAAAGAACACTGATCAATTTTATTGATGACTTGTATTATTTCTCATGAGGGATGACCCTAGACAAACAGCTAAATGTGAACAGTGTTGGGATGCACTGGGGATTCCAGGCAGGAAAAGCTGCCTTAGACTTGGATGGTATGGTTGCTTTCATCTGTCATTAATACCCACCCTGGGGGAAACAGTCTTGGTTGAGGTCTCACCAGGAAAAGTTAATGTAGCAACTGCTTAAAGGAACATGTGACTCTAGGACCCTTTGCATTGTGACATAATCACCAATGAGTAGGTTGATACCATAGGAATAGTTATGTCACTGTAAGCATACAAATAAAAGCAGAAAAAATTGCAAGTACATTTTTTGCCAGAATGAGAACTAAAATATCTTAATAAAAGGAAATAATGGGTCTAAACTAACTCTATTAAATAAATTAACAACTGCGAATCATACTCCTGTGTTTAAAAGCCTGATTTTGTAGGAAGCCACATGTTAAATCTCCAAAGACAGCCATAAAAATTGCACACTAATTTTTAAAAACAAATTTGCATTTTGCTTATGTGTTTACCACATGCTGGATGTTATGTTCAGTAAGGTCTTGAGATGCATAATCTTATTTTTCCACATAGTTATCCTGAAAAAGATGATAGCCACATCTTATTAGTAAGTGAACTGAGATTCAGAGGGGTTGCTTTATGTAATGTCATGTGAGATGAATGAAGCAAGGGTTGGGGAGGCATCTCTGTAGGTATGCTTACTGTACAAACATGAGTGCCCGAGTTCACATCCCCAGTACCATGTCTTTAACTTCAGCACTGGAAGCATGAACACACACACACACACACACACACACATACACACACAAAGATGAATGGTACAAGCTAGATTGTTACCAGATGTTCATGGTCTTTGCTATATTCTACTCTATTATTTATTACTATGTTTACCAAGCCTCTATTAAGAGACAAGGGTACTATCATAAAAAATAGCCCCCAAATCCACCGATCTCCTTTCCTGCATAAGTATAATATTTCACTGAGAGGTTTGGGATAATTGCTTGCATCTCACTCAGAAAACCATATTAAAATGGAGCAAAAACCAGGAAGGATGCTACATTGTCTAGAAAACACAGATGAGAAATGTTTGATGGTTACTGTCTAGAGGGTTGGCTTGGAGACTGGAAGGCTTGGGATACACACACATGCACACACACACACACAAGCATACACACATACACACAAATTTTCCTGCCATGCAAGATATATTTATGAAGCCATAAAGGTTTCTAGTCATGGTCTCACTGTGTAATCCTGACTGGCCTCAAACTCCCTATCCTCCTGCCTCAGTCTTCCATGTGTTGTATTACAGACCTTTCACTGTCATGCCCATATTAAGTCAAGATTTTTAATAATATATTAAGCCTGTCTTAAATTTACTAGACAAGTCTATAGTTTAAATTATGGACCACACATTTTATGAACACTTAGTTAAGACCAAAAAATAAGTAATAAATATTTGACAATATGGTTCAATTTCTTTAGGCACCAAGAATTGCCAATTAGTCAGCTAGACCTTTGTGAATGACCTTTCAGATTGTAGATGCTGGACAGAATGGTTTTGAATGGTGGCAAGGAAGAAGCTGTCCTGATATCCTCTCTATGTCAGACTGTGCAGCCTGCTTGGGGGCCAATTTGATGATGTGTGGTAAATGCTGGAGCTTTCTGTAGACCTTGAGGCCCAACAAATTCAAATTCCACTTCTAAAAACATTTCCTTTATCAAACAATTCAATAATTATGAAAAGGAATTTGTTAAGATATTATTTTGAAATATCTCTCTTAATTGTTTAATAGCTGGTATCAGATGTTTGAAGAGACATAGAAAAAAGAAACCAGGGACTTAAGCTTCATATTTTTAACATCCAAAAGCACTCCTTTGACATGGAAGACATTTTTTTTCATATCTAATCAAAACATGAGCTCACCCTGGAGTCTGGTCACTTGAGGAAAGCTCTTTGAAGCCTTTTCACCTCAGGGGTGAGACTTTCTCCCCTTCCTGCTCAACATTGCGACAACTTTCAGTTCTTCCAACTGTAAAACACATAACTCGGTTTCAGAGTGGAATCGTTCCGAAGCTCATATCTGCATGATTGCAGCCGAAATAGACTAAACAAAAAAAAATGCAGTCGGTACAAATTGCTGTGGGTTATCTCTGCAGCTACAACATGTGGTGAGAACCTGGAAGCTTCCTGGACAGAATTTATGAGTCTTCCAGTAAATCAGCCCGGCTCAGTGTCTCAGACCTGTGTCCAGCTCCCCTTGGCTGTCTAGACACAGCCTAAGATGAGGCTTCAGAAATGGGTAGGGACAATGCCGCCAAAGCCACCAGAAGCCTTTGACCTTCTTCTAATGTTTCAACCAGATAATTATTTTCCCTCTCAAGAATTTGGCTGTCCTTTAAGGGGGAAAAAATAAGATTTTCCATGTGAAGAAGCCCTGAAAGAAAATACTCTGGAGAAAGGTCAGTGTGATGGATCCAAAACTGGATTCCTCAGAGCTGCTCAGAGAGTATGGAAAGTCTGGGCCCGCTCTGCTTCTCCTGCCTTCCAGCTGGCCAGGGTCTCTCAAGAGGACCTCCCCATCTCAAAGGAGCCCTTGCTGCGCAGTGGAAGTAGTTCCAAATGAAAGAAGTAGCAGCTAAAATAGAGTGGGCAGAGATTTAATTAGATTATTTCAAAGTACTGCATTTTTTTGTTTTGTTTTTTTCAAAGTACTGCATTTTTTATTCTTTTTAAATAACCTCCATCCTTTCTGCTCAAGAGCAAACTTTCTAACTTTCCAACAATGGATTTTTATCCTTGTAAGTAGACAGCATATTTCCTCTAACTCTATCCCAACTTATTTAAAATTACTCACTCTACTTCTTGTGGCTTCTCTCTTTAAAGTTTTATGTTCTGTGTTGTCTATAAAAGTCAAGAATCTGGTCAAAAATGGAAAACATGATTTTAAACACAAGCACTGTCCAAGTTTATTCCATTCTGTTTTCGTTCACTGATGTATTATTTTACGCATTCAGTCATTGTATAGAGGTCATATGCCAAGGGCAATGGGAAGTCCTGGTTCTACTGTTTATCTGGCCCATGATCTGGGGAAAGTCCTCCAGCTCTCTCTGAATCTGTTTCCTCATCTATGAAAACAGCTCTTTGACCCAGTTATCAGGGTTGCTATCGAGATTCAGTGGGGTAGCTTCTCTCACAAAATGGTTAAAAAACAAAACAAAACAAAAAACAGTTTTCCCTCTATCCATTGTTGTACCTCAAAAGTCAAAACCACTGGAGTTGTCAGTCAACTGCTTGTAAAATTCATAACTGAACTGAATTAAAATAAATATCGGTGACTCATCTATACCAGCGAGGATGGCCCAACGAAGCCTCTGCAGTGTTGCGCACTGCTGCATCTCCTGAGAAACAGCAGGTGTGTGCCCACCAGAATCCAGACGTCCAACTGTGCTGTAAAGCCAACTCAGAAATGAGTCCTAGGAAAATGGTCCAAATGGGGAAATCCTGACAATAAATATTTACTCAAGATAAGCATGATAAATACGAAGTTCCTCCTGAATAATTGCTTAAATGGAAAAAAACAAACCCAGAAGTAAAAACAAATTCAAATTCTTAAAAGACACAACAGCAGTGCTTAAATAATCTAGGCCAATGCTTTTAGTCAAATCAGCCAGTGCTGTGGGGTAAAGTGGCAGCCTCAAAATGCCTCGATAAGTCAGAGGCTGACATTTTATTTTGTAGATTTATCTTATGTGTATGGGTGTTTTGCCTACACGTACGTCTGTGCGCCACTTGTATGTCTGGTCCCCACAGAGGGCGGAAGAGGACACCAGATCCCCTGGAACTGGAGTTACACACAGCTGAGGACCACCTTCTGAATGCCGGAAATCAAGCCCAGGTCCCCTGGAAGAACAGGCAGTGCTCCTAACATCTGAGCTGTTTCTCTTCAGCCCCCAAGGGGTTGTTGCTTTATGACTGTCCATCTATACAAAAATGAACTCAAGAGTGATGTGCGAACTGAAAGATGATCAATTTCACCTAGAACTGGGAACTGCTGAAAAATGTCAAAGCCAAAAAGGCAACAAAGGAGATAGTAAAATAAAGATTTTTTTAAAGCAAAATGGGTCTCAGCATGACAAAACTGAGAGCAAACATAAAGCCATGACAAGAAATAAACATCACAGAGACTTTCCTAATCAGAGGTGATGGTTTTCAGCTTGGGATGAAAAATAAAGTTCAATTATACTATTGGGATTTCTCAGCAAATAAGTGCTTTGAAAAACAAAATAGGTAAAAGTTAAAAAAAGACAAAAGAGAAAATATGGGGATGTTAGGTAAATGCAAATAAAAATGAGAAGCCATTGAAGTGACAGATAATAAAATGTTAGGTTCTGTTTTATACTATCAATGATGACTTTAAAACAAAAAGCATCATTTAAGCTATAGGTGGTCAACCTCTCTAATGAAAACATGCTAAGGATTTGATGGAGAGTCACTGTTAAGTCAGAAAACTCACGGAGTTATTTATAAGGTATTCACAGTACTTCTGGGTGTTAACTCTCTGTTGCATGCCTACACCTACTTATCACACCTACCTTATCACAGCTTTGGGCACCGTGTAATCAGATTAAGTATTTCTACCCATTTTAAAGGCTTTACTCATAATTTTCCCATTTCAGTTTTTACGTTATTGTTAGTATTGTGGAAATCTGTTGATTTTTGTGTATCCTGAAGTAAGCAATGGCCTTTTAAACAAAGTGACTCATTTAATCATAGTGCTGTGGTTTTTAAACTATTTTTATTTTATGTGTGTATGCTTGCATGTATGTATGTATGTACATGTGGGGGGCATGTGTCTGCCATGGTGTACACATAGGGGTTGGAGGACACCTTTCTGCAGTTGCCTCTCTCCTTCCACTATGAGCGCTATCTCACTGGCCTTTAGTATGTATTTTGTTACATTTTTGGATAGTCTAACTCTGAGTAAATTTGGATATGGCAGATTATTAGGATTTTATTAATTTCTTCCATACTCTGATATCTCACTACTGGGTTCCATATAACATCTGCTTTCGATGTTATTTCAGTATGTTCTATATTTGCAGCTGTGTACCCTTCCTTTTCTCTTTGGGATCTTGCATACTTTCCCCCACTTCCCCAATATTTAGGATTATATGTAGAAGTTCCTAGGAAGGGAAAAACACCTGTGGATGTGTTTGTCCTATGTGCCATTTTTTTATTGTCTGCTTCATCAAAAATCTTAACCTACATGAATTATCTGCTTCTATGTCTCAGTTTTTTCAAGACTGCCATAAAGAAACATTGATTTTTTCCTTTTTCTCTTTCTTTCCTAAATAGTATGATATTTAGGGTCATCCAGTCTCCAGCAGCTGTGCACTGCTCCCCCGTAGAGTTGGGAAGTACTTAGATTTTATTACCCTCTACATAAGTCATATTCTTGCTTTGTGTGTGATGTAAGGACTATCCTTGAGTATATCGTTCAAGTTTGGTTTTTTATCTTTTCTTTTTCTTTTTTTTTCTGAGACAGTGTTTCTCTGTATAGTCCTGGCTGTCCTGGAACTCACTCTGTAGACCAGGGTGGCCTCGAACTGAGAGATCCACTGCTTCTGCCTCCCATGAGCTAGCGTTAAAGGTGCACACCACCATGCCTGTTTTGTACTTTCCTCTTTTGAAACTCATTCCTCTTTCTTCTATTTTGCCTCTTCTTCCCACAACCATTTATTGTGAGCAAAGAATATGATGTTTAAAATTTGTCAGGTCTGGTATTGTGTGTGTATTGTGGTCTAAATAGTAACTGAGTTTTGTAAATGTTTTGTGTGTAACAGAAAGTCTTTTTCTGAACATCCTAAGTGTTATCCATCCCATCTCTCCTTTTCTCCCTCTGTGTTGCACTCCCTTCACCATCTTCCAGGTAAGTCTACCACCCCATCTTTTCCACTTCCTGCATTCTACTATTTCTATCTCTAGAACTTGCACCCTCACCCCATGGTCCCTTTTGACTTTCCTGGTATCTTCAGTTACTACAAGTGAGATATATATTCACCTCTAAAGATGCATAGATAAGATCCGCAAATAAGAAAAACTGTGGTGCTTGGCTTTCTGGATCTGTGTTACCTTAGTATAATATTTTCTAGTTCTATCCATTTTCCTACAGTTTCATGTCTTTGTTATCTTTTGAATAATATTCCATTGTGTATATATACAAAATTTTCATTATCCATTCATCAATTGAAGGACGCTTAGGTTGTTTCCATCACTAGATCCTCAAAGCTGCAAATTCTAATCTCAAGAGAGATCAATCATCTCAGTTCCAGGAAATCTGTCCATGTACATTGCCAAGTCCTTGTTCTGTTTTCGGCTCTCCCAAAGTCTTCTTTCTTTCTCTACTGTTAGATCTTTTTTGCGCCTTTGTGTTCCTTTGTTCATTGTGGCATAGGTTCAGCTGTGGGTGCTTTGAGGGGACTGTTCTCATGAACATGGAAAGTCAGAGACAACATCATAGTCATCAAGGATGAGAAACAGTCCACATGCCATTCATCTACGGAGGCGCAGGTGGGGAGACTTTCTTCTACATTGGAGTAGAGAAACCTTGCTCCGCAAGCCTCGCTGCTCAGGAGCAGCGGATAAGGCACCCTGGACAGTTCTGACATCCTTAAGGGATGGCACTCCAAACGGTCTGCTGCATGCTGCTTGTCCTGGAGCCCTGCCCTGAGCACAAAGCTCTTTTCCATCCAGAGTGAGGAAACACTCTCACTCACGCCATTCTCTGCCCATGCACCAATCCTAATATTGGCTTTACTTGAGAAATGAGATGATAGTTCTCTTGAGAGGACAGTGTAGAGGAAACAGAGTAAAATTAAGCCACTACCTTTTCAAACTCCTTTGGGGATGTAATGATGAGCATAAACGTGGTGCACTTGCTGTCTTCATGATGTGTAGTGGCTGCATGGAAGAGCAGACGTTCATCAGAATAAATAACAGAGTGTGTATGAAGGATTATAGGGAGGAGGGAAGCAAGCGGGAAAGAAAGAGCAGAAGACAGAGAAAAGATATGCAGTTCTGAAATTGGAGCCTTGATAAGAGACGGAAAGAAAATAAGGTGGAGTAGAAGTGTGGAAAAAGAAGCTGACTTGGTAGGGACGTTGTAGAAGTGATGTCTGTGGACATAATGACTGAGCTGAGACCCATCCCCCCTCCCCTCAGTAAGGAGCAACTGCTGTGTGAAGAGTTCTGGGCAGAAAGCAGTACCTGCAGCTGCATTTGTAGGCCCAGCACACCTGACACTTTCCAGAAACCTCAAGAGGTGTGGTAGCTAGGGAGGGAAGAACAAAGTGTCAAAGATGCCAGGGATGAAGGCAAGTGCCACCTGGAAGTCAGGCTTTGAGAGCCAGCATACCAGCGGTGGTGATTTGAATGAAAATGGCACCCATAGGCTCATAGGGAGTGGCACTATTAGCAGGTGTGACCTCATTGGAGTAGGTGTGGCCTTGTTGGAGGAAGTGTGTCACTGGGGGGCAGGCTTTGAGGTTTCAGAAATTCCAAGTTCACTTGCTCTTCCTGCTGCCTGCTGATCCAGGATCCAATTGTAGAACTCTCAGCTCCTTTTCTAGTACCATATCTTTCTGTGTGCTGCCATGCTTCCCACCATGATCTCAATAGATGAACCCTCCTAAAGGTAAGCCAGTCACAAGTGCTTTCCTTTAGAAGCATTGCCGTGGTCATGGTGTCTTTTCAAAGCAATGAAACCCTAAGACACCACCTGTAGTCTTTATTCTTAAATGCATACAATCATTAGGAGGCCACTTTCAGGAGGCCATAAGGATTGAGTGCGTAGAGCCAATGGAAAGGGCAGTGTGTTGCTGGGAGACCCGCGAGGAGACTTACGTAATAGTTCAGAAGAGAGCTAATGGTGAGGTGGTGGCTCATATCAAAGGAAGGCACACCTTGGTGGTAAGACGGAAGTGCAGTGTGTAGATATCAAAATTATCTGCGTCATCTCTGGGTTTCACCACAGCTGCCTGGAGTAGGGAGCGGGGGAGAAAGCCGAGCTGGAAGTCGCCAGTTCAGTTGCTCATGTTGCTGTTTGTTTCCGTGAGATGCTTAAGTGGAGAAGCTGCGTGACTCTACCTGTACAGCTCTAGGCAAGGTCTGGACAGAAGACTCAAACTTGACTGCCTTCTGGGCTTCGTGGAAATGGGACTGCTAGGCCCAAATGAAAACATGTCAAACAGGAGTAAGCAGAAAAGAAAAATACTGCTATTATCCATTAAAATTGAACTTTTTTTTCTGAAAACATGACAGTGATATTCCCAGGTATCCATCAAATGATCATAAATTTTCATTCTGTAACTATAGAAATCTTCAAAAAAAAGAAGCAATAGCAGGAAATGTGACAGTCATGGGCCACATGCCATTTACATTGGCAAAAGCAAAGATGAAATTATTTCATTACTCTAGAAGGTTAAGTAAATCCTTATACATTTATACTGATGAATGCTATACCATCATAATTTTCTGTTTCTAAAGACTCTATGGCATATAAATGACCATGATGTCATAGTAAGTGAAGAAGAGGGACGTGAAATGAATAGAGCATGTGCTGGGTAGTTTTATGTCAACTGGACACAAGCTGGAGTCATCCGACAGGAGGGAACTGAAGTTGAGAAATTGCCTCCATGAGATCAGACTGTGGGCAAGCCTGTAGGGCATTTTCTTAATTAGCGATTGATAGGGAAGGGCCCAGGCCATTGTGGGTGAGGTTATTTCTGGGTTCTACAAGAAAGTAGGCCAAGGAAGTCATAGGGAACAAACCAGTAAACAGTGTTCTTCCATGCCTTCTGCATCAGTTCTGTCTCATCGTACCTGAACTAACTACTTTCAGTGATGAGCTATTACCTGGAGTGTAAGTGAAATAAAGACCTCCCTCCCCACGTTGCTTTTGGTCATGGTGTTTTATCACAGTTATAGGAATCCTTTGACAGAAATTGGTAACAGGACTGTGGGGAATTGCTGTGATAGACATGATCATGTTGTTTTCAGGATGATTGTAGAGGGACTTTGGAACTTTAGGCTAGAAAGGTCATTGGGTTTTCAATGGCTTTTTCAACAGCCCAGTGATCTGTTCAAACCTGGTCTGGAGGATTAGAGGATGGTGCTGGAAGCAGTGCAGGTGATGGAGGCCTAGCTTGTGACGTTCTAAGTCAACAGTCCTCAACCTTCCTGATGCTGCGACCCTTTAATACAGTTCCTCATGCTGTGGTGACCCTCGACCATAAAATTTCATTGCCACTTCAGAACTATAATTTTTCTACTATTATAAATCATAAATATCTTATCTGCAGGATATGTGACCCATGGGTTGAGAACTGCTGTTTTAGAAGCAGGCAAAGTCTCTATTGGGGACTTTTGATATTTAAATTAAGAATCTGTGGTTCTGGTGAGCTGGGGCTGAGGAATCAGCCGCTATTAACAAGAGACCAGTAAAACCTTTGCTTTACTGGGACAATTGATGCTGGCCAGCTAGAACTGAGAAATTAGTGATGATTAAGAAGAGACCAGCATCACTGAGATGAAATCTTCTGGGAAGTGTTTCCTCTGGGTCAGCACTCAGAAGTTGTGTTCAAGAGGTGGCCAAGGTTGTACCTTGTGCTGACAGCTGACCTTGTTAAGAGTCTCTTGGCTGGTATGGGTTTGAAGGCATGAAGGGGTCATGGAGAGCAGCTGGGGCTTGGCACTGTGAGAGACCAAGGCAAGCCATGGCTGAAGAAGGTACAGCCTCAGTAGCCACTAAAGCCAGGAATTGAAGGGGTCATGCAGAGAGCTGAGGCTTGGCCCTATGAAGAGAGCCCAGGAGAGACTATTGTTGAAAGAGCAGCCCAGTTGCAGTAGGAGATCCCAGCATTCTAGAGACCCCAGCATTCTGGAGACCCCAGCATTCTAGAGACCCCAGCATTCTGGAGACCCCAGCATTCT
>LOJH01015944.1:3294-22762 GCA_001685095.1 Ellobius talpinus | reverse complement strand
GTGGGAAAAACTAAACTGAATGCTGGGAGAAAGAAGGGCAGAGTCAGAGAGAAGACATGTAGCCCCACCAGAGACAAATGCTGGAACTTTAGACAGTAAGCCACAGCCATGTGACCACACACAGATTAATAAAAATGGGTTAAATTAATACGTAAGAGTTAGCCAATAAGAAGGTAAAGCTAATGGACAAAGCAGTGATTTAAATAATATGGTTTCTGTGTGATTATTTTGGGGCTAAGCAGCCGGGAACCAACAAGCTGCTCTCCTCCAACAGAGAAATGTGGACTTTAGATCAGCAAAGCAGTTGAATAATTTAAGTGGGGCTAAATGGGCCATACTAGTAAAAGCATGGAAGACAGTGGGGCTGCGGGTGATTTGAACTTTGGGGGCATACCTCAAGAGATTTCAGAGGAAAGGAATATTTGGTTTTGGTCTGGAGACCATTCTTATGATAAGCTTTTTGCCCTTGTCTGAAAAGTCTTCCTGAGGCTAAATTGAAGGGTTTTTGGCTTAATAATATGGCGGAGGAAATTTCAAACAGTCTATTTTTGACTATTATGCAGTTATTAGTATTCACTCTTTGAAGATCTATAATTAAAAAGAGCATGTTGAGCAAGGAAAAATACAAAATGTACAGTTCATGGAGAAAAAAGGACACCAGTAAGTGGAATGGAGTTAAATACTGTGTTTAGGGAGATAAACAGATCAAATACAAGTCTGATATTAGATACAATAAAGGGAATGGTGACCTCAGAACAAGACTCTACCCATCTAACCTTGCAACTTGTGAAAAGGAATTAAAGAAAAGCTTAGGGATGGGTGTGATGGTGCACACTTTTAATTCTAGCACTCTGGAGGCAGAGGCAGGTGGATCTCCAAGTTTGAGCCTAGCCTGGTCTACAGAGCAAGTTCCTGGATAGCAAAGCTTAGGCTGTGAAGGAAACTATTGAGAACAGAAAACTGGTGAAGATGTAATTGAATGAGGGTCCACGTTCCAGCCCCAGCAAGCAGCAGAACTTGGCAGCTTCAACTACGTGGTTCTGGTTTTAGAGTCAAGGATAAAAACAGGGGTTATAGAATCTCCCTCTGTGACTAAAGAAAGTCTCTAAGGACAGACATGTGTCAGGTGGTGTACCTGCACAGAGGCCTTGAGAGGCCATTGTGTGAATCTGTGAAGATGAAGCATGGATTGCCTTGGACACCCGAAGATGTTGGAGATGCTAGACTCATGCTATAACGGCCATGGAAAGCTACTAAAAAGGAGTGGAGCAAAACTAAGAGAGAAGTGGGCTGCAATTGACAAAGATGAAATGAACTAGAGATCTGAAGGGCATTTTGATTATCAGATATGAAGATGAAGAGCTTGGAGTTTGACCAGTTGGCTTTCAGTCTTGTTATGGTCTAGTATTTCCTTACTCCCCTCACTCTTGGAACAATAATATATATATATATCCTATGCCATTACCTGTTGAAAGTATGTCATTTGGTTTTCTTTTACATGGTTTTTGATTTTATAGGGGTTTACAATTAAGAGATTGCCATGAGTCTCAGAAGAGACTTTGTACTTTGAAATCTTAAACACAGTTGAGACTGTGATAGACTGTGGGGACTTCTGAAGTTGGACTCAATGCAGTTTTGCATTATGATATGGTCACAAGCCTATCACGATCAGGGAGTAAAATGTCATGTTTTAAAGAAAATGGTCCCCATAGTTCTATGGGAAGTGGCACGATTAGGAGGCTTTGTTGGAATAGATGTGGCTTTATTGAAGGAGGTGTGTCACCAGGGGCTGGGCTTTTTGAGGCCCCAGATGCTCTAGCCAGGCCCAGTATGACAGTCTCTTCCTGCTGCCTAGGGATCCTGATGTAGAACTCTCAGCTCTCTCTAAAGCACCATGTCTTCTCATCATGCCAATAAAAAACTAAACCTCCTAACTGTAAGTGAACCACCCCAATTAAATATTTCATTTTAAAAGAGTTGTCCTGATAATGATGTCTCTTCAAATAGAAAACCTCACTAAGACATTGTACACTAGTGCCAAATGAGTACACAAAAAGGTGATTAGCATAACTTGTCACTAAGAAAGTGTAAGTTACACAACAAGATACACTATACATTTATTAACATGAACTTGAAATTCTACAGACTGATTATGTACTGTTGCTGAGAACACAGAACAATAAAACCACTGGGGGAATTGCATTTGTAGTTTTTTCACTTCTATAGGCCTACCATATGATCCAGGTATTTAACAAAAGAAATAAACTTCAATATCCACAGCAACTAACTTTATTTACAGTAGCTCTGAACTAGAAGCAACCCAAGTGTCCATCATAGGTGAATGAGATAATGAGTTCCTTTTCTATTGCTGTGATAAAACACTATGACCAAAAGTAACTTAAGAAATTAGTTATTACAGTTTCCAGTTCCAGAGAAAGAACAGCCCATCATGGCAGTGAGGAAAAAGCAGGAGGCACAGAGGTAGGAGTAGGAAGTTGTGAACTCACATCTTTAAATGCAAGAATGAAACATAGAAATCAAACAGGAAGTAGGCACTGATTTCAAACACTCCAAGTCCACCCCCAGTAACAATATCACCACACATGCTAAACTTCCTCACACAATGTCTTCAACAGGGGACCAAGTGTTCAAATGTCTGAACCTGTGGGGGCATTCTCATTCAAACTACTACAATGGTTTATGCATACAATAGAGAACTACCTAGCCAGGAGAAGAATGGTGAATGTCACATGCAAAGATGCAGATAAAACTCAGTTACACTGAGTGAAAGAATCCAGACCACCTCCTCCCACCAAATTCTACAGTATGCATATTTCTATTTATATAAAACTCTAGGGCATTCAAATCTTTCTAATCTATTTATCTAAACAAAGTAACATATATAAACTATGACAGAGATTGTTTGGGAGGTGGGCATGAGTAAACTTTGGGAAGTGATGTATCATGATTTTACAAGTGCATGCATCGCAAAAATTATCAAAGTGTATGCTTGCAACATGTGCAGCTTGTGATATGACAATTATACCTCAAAAGAAGCTATGGATAATTAAGGAAAAGGGAATCATACCAGAATAATTATAGCTTACATGAAAAGATGATTAAAATAATGAAATGAGAAATTATATGCTCAAGGACTTAGGGGAAGGCAGCATACAATGTGAACTAATGTTAATAACTATGCTTATTCCTGATCATTTTTATTAAGCATTGATAAAATTCCTGAACACAAACTCAACAAAATTTTTCTTGGAGGATGGAGAGCCTATCCACAATGCTCACACAACATATGGTAGTTTTCACCCTTTACAGCCGTGTTTGGCACCAATCAGAAGGACATGACACATACTCATGATTCTCCATCTCCATCTCCTGATCTCTTTCTTAACACCGATTACCTTCTTGCTGTTCTAGGATAATATCTGAAAGCACTATTAGATTCATTATTTATTCAACATATATAATACAGCTGTTTAAATATTTACCACTCAGGTGCATATTCCACTGGAATTAAAATAAAACACACTTAAGCCAAAGTTTCATTTTTAAAAGTTTTATCTAATAAGTTAAACCAAAGAAGACAAGAAAGTTTGGCCTTCAGCTTCAGAATCTAGAAAAATACTACCACCTTGTATAATTAAATGTTTGAAGTCAAGCAGTTTCACAAGACAACTTGTGAAAGTTCAGTTATTTGAGTATCAATTTATGAATTTAGGGGTGAAATGTTTTATGTCCCATACTGTTAAGCCAGAGGAATCAATATTTTGTTATTAACAGTCAAGTTGTCACATCAATAAATCTGAAAACCTCTATTTAACAGCTCTGGGGAAGAAAAAGCTCTAAAATCACACCCAAAACAACGTTCCCTTTGCTGTGTTTTCATTTCCTAATCTGGATCAGCAAGACTCTTAACCACTTTTGTTCTGGTAAACACATGGATCCTTGGCCTACACCTGTGTGGGGGAGTTGAACACCTTATATTGGTCCATTTATTATATCCCTTCTCCTTGTCCTGAGGCCCCAAATTTGATAAAACAAAGTCTCCTAGCAAGATAGAGCCTTTAACTTTTGAGGTTAAAGAGGAAACAAGGACCCTGATACTAGAATAAGTGTTTGCCTCAGGGCTTTTAATTTTCAGGGAGGTAAAGTACAAGTGTCTGTATTATCTGGGTGTTAGTTTTCTGAATCCTACAGTGAGAAGAGTAGGTATAGTTTTTAAGTAGAGAGAGAAGTGAATGCTCTTAAGATGAAGCGGTCTATGGTTGTCAGGCTATACTGAGAACTACTTTGAGCAAAGCCACTCAGTAGTCACTCATTGAATCAACATTGGCACAGTCAATGTTAAGCATCAGGCAATGTGCTAAGGGTCAATCAACCTTGAAGATGAAGTCCCTCACCTGGAGAGAAAGAACATGTGAATGTAGCATATTTCATGCGTGAACCCATAGGTAAAATATGATTTGCATACAGCCATTTTAGAAGCACTCTTCTATGTATAGCAGCATATTCCTCTCTGTATGTGTTCATAAGTGTGTCTCATGCATGTCTTTTAGGAGATATTACCACAGTATTGGTGAGTTGGACAGCATGCATGTAATTCCTTCGCTAGAATCACATGAAATTGCTTGGAACAAATGGAGTCATGGGGCCCACACTGATAAATGAGTGAGGATCTCTGAGAGATGGGGCCAAGGAATCTGCACAGCACCTCAGCTCCTATATAACTCCACACACTAAGTGTGAAAATGTGCTGTTGTATGAATGTTATGAGAATGTCTTCAGTGTTTACTATATGATGGTGACCTTTCAGATGCCACAGAAGTACAGATGGCTTCCCACAATCCTCCAAAAGACATATGTTAATACATTGATATACAGAGCCTCCATGGATGCCCAAACCTGAGGGTGCTAAAGTCCCTTACATAAAATCATATAGTCAGTCTGGCAAGATGGCTCAATAGGTAAAGTTTCTTTCCCCCAAGATTGAAGACTTGAGTTTGTTTACTGGGTTCTACATGGTAGAAGGGGAGAACTGATTTCTGAAATCCTTGAAAGCTGTCCCCTGATCCCCACCCTTGTATACATTCATGTCCATGGTATCTCTGTCTCTGTCTCTCTCTCTCACACACACATACACATGGCATAATATAAATAAATAAATACATAAAAACAAAATGGTATAGTAATTGCACAGAACCCATATATATCCTCATTTCTGCATTTGTTTCTGAAATAGTCAGAATATAAGTCTTTATAAATAGTTGTTATTCTTAATTGTTCTAGGGATACTGAAATTCTTTTAAAAAAGAATTGCATGTATTTTTCCACAAATAATTTCAATCCATGATTGGTTGAATGCACAGATATAGAGCACCATAGTTACAGACAGCTAACTGCAAAAGCTTTGTAGTGTGTCCCAGTTAACACCTCTGAAGTACAAGTGCTGCCTCCAGACTGGGGAGGGACCAGGCTCGTCAGCAGAAAGGAGCAGGAGGAAAAAATGCCTCAAATTTAGGAAATCATCACTCGCATCTCCCTCTACTTCTCTTGCCCACTGGTTTTGCAGTATCAAAATGGTCATTTCTCTGATTGCTGTACTTTCCTTAATGCAAGGCAGAAATCACATAAACAGACTTTTCTTATCTCAAGTATAAAGCTATGCCTTTTCCTGCCTGTCTGATTAGGTCATTGTAAGGTGCCAGCAAAGTGGCTTGAAAAGAATAGAGGTACTTATCAAGGTCATCTTCTTCCTCCATTACCATTTCTTCTTCAGAGAGTATCTGAAAGCAATTAATGGCCTACCTATTTGGCAAGTAGGAGGAGGACTTAGCTGGCTTTCTCTTCCTGTAATTCCCCTACTGGTCATTCCCCTTCCTCAAGCAAACTCTGGAATGCATGGGGGCCACAATAGGCGTGATTCCTGGAGCAAGGGCCATTTTGAGAGTCCTACTGTCTCTGCCTCCTGTGACACTGAATTCCTCTTTAAAGTGAGAAAAGCTGTGTGTTGAAACTGTTGGAATTATTATCCGGTGTTTATAATGGGCAATAGGAAACAGGAACTTGTTGCCATAGAGACAAGGTTTCTTTTGAGTCTTTTTCCCCCTCCTCTGCCACACTTTGTTGTCACAAGGACAAAAGAGTATGATATTTGTTATCAATGGCTACATAATAAATTATTTTATATTGTAATGGTTACAAACAATAAATATTTATCATCTCCCAGCTACTTCTGTGGTTTAGTAATCTAGGACCTACTTGCCTGGATTTTGAGTTAGGTTTTTCAAAAGGCTGCAATCAAGATGGCATATCATATGTAAGATGGCCCACAGAGGAAGGATCTGGGGGAACGATCAGCTTCCAAGCACACTTGTTCTACACTTGGAGGCATTCAGTTTGGTCGTAGGGGACTACTGGACTGAGATTGCTTCAAGATGGCCTTATTGCCTCAAGTGTTGACATGACATATCCACAGACAAGTTTTTCTACTCTTTGAATAAGGAGGGATGGACAGAGAGAGACACAGAGAGACAGAGACAAAGGGAGACAGAAACAGAGAGGAAATTTTTTTCCTAATCTCTAAAGGAATCCCCCATGAGTTACATGTCTGACTAAATGTTTCCTGACCCAC
Source organism: Ellobius talpinus (assembly GCA_001685095.1). Taxonomy (NCBI): domain Eukaryota; kingdom Metazoa; phylum Chordata; class Mammalia; order Rodentia; family Cricetidae; genus Ellobius; species Ellobius talpinus. Next base: position 16,116 of record LOJH01015944.1, on the reverse strand, counting down.
AATAGCTCAAATTAATTTGGGGTTGAGCATTGTATTTGTGTCAAAAGGGTATGGCTGCAACTCATGAAAAACATGCTTTGAATTTGGATCTTTTTTTTCTTCCTGGCCCGGTGATATAATTCAAGTTTCCCTAGTGATGCTGGGTCACAGCAGGAGCTGCAGCTCCCTGTCAGCCTTGTGAACATGAGGGAAAACAACAGAAACAACACTTTAGAATCTACAGGGTGTGCTATTGCTAAAAAGAGATGGGTCATAGGCTGCATGTATTTGAGGCATTTTCATACACAATATTTTTATCTTACAGTGGATTGATTCATCAGCATGGAAATTCATCATAAGTGGAGAAGCACCTGCAAGAAAAAACATATCACCATGTCTAGTCCATATTCCCAGGGAGACGAGTATAGAAGCTAATGAATATTAGGAGGCAGAAAACATTGTGGGCCTTCTAATAGGTTGTTAGGAGTTGATCATCAATGAACAATATTTTCTGTATATCTTCTCTGTATAGAAGACAGCCAAGAGTGTTCAAAGAGTACAGAAGGTTCTCAATGTTCAATGTGTCCTCTCATGCTGTTTTTATAGGAGACCTATATTTATTTACTAAATTATTGACAATAGTTAATTTATAAGGACTGTAACAGTTATCTGCACATATCAAATGCCTTAGTGTAGGTAATTATATTGGAAGGTTTCCCATGAGTACGTGGTAGAATGTATAGAGGTAGCAACATAGGGCCTGACAGTAATTATTGACAAATCAAGGAGTTTGAAACTTAAATACTGATTCAATTGCTAGTATCTGTGTGACTTTGATAATAAGTTCATTTTTCTATCTCAATCAATAAATCTAAATGCTCAGAATTGAAATGGTATATCTATCATAGGGATGAAAGGATAGCACATATTTCAAAACAGAAGTTGTAAGCCAGTCACATAGCAGGTACTCAGCAAATTTCATATTATATGATTCATTGAGATTTGTTTATTTTTCAAGACAAGTTGTCACAGACTTGCCTTGAATTCACTATATTAGTTCAGGCTAAACATGAGTTTATAGAAATCCTCCTGCCTCAAGTGCTGGGATTACAAGCATGAACTTCATTGCTTTGAATTTTCTGAGATCATCAAGTTGGAAGAAGGTCAATATTTAGGAATCTGAAATTTGTGCTTCTTTTGCCATAAGTTTGACTTCCCCATACTATGGTGGTATACTTACTTTTATTTTCTCATTATAGCAAGAATTCACACATGACATCTTTTGGGAGCCAACACTTACATTTTTTGACACATTCCTTTGCAAAACCCACCAATATCATTTTATGGTGACCCTTTTTCAGGTAAATATGCACTAGACAAGGAATTTGACTCCAGAAAGCATGGGGAGTGATTTATGTACAATGGCAGGCCAAAATGAGCTAGTTTCCCTTGCTGATATAAAACAAGTATTGGGAATTTTGGCCATCTTTGTACCTGACCATGCTCACTTAAAAGGTGATTTGTTCTGATTCACTTCTCTATATATTCTGACTTTCCCATTACTTTCTCATGAGCAGACATCACTCCAAGTTTTCTTAAGCCAATTGCCCAAGGTCAAGCCTCTAAGAGTCACTGGCAAATGCTTTTTTAGTATATTTTAATGAGGTTTTCGTTATTCTTTATAGCAGAGTCAATGCTTACATTCTCTGCTGATTTTACTTCTGCTTGAGTCTTGGGATTTTTCACTGTGCTTCCTACACTACCCTCATTTTTTTACCTACATCTTATGTCATAGTGTGGGTGGGGCAGAATAAATAGCCCCTATTGTGTTGCATCTTCTTGGGAACTTTGTAGCTTAGCAGTCAAGTGCGGAAGTTCTTTTGGGCTTTGCTTCGTTTGATACCCTTAGTACCCTAGGACATATGGAATAACCTGTGTTTTAGTTGATAGTTTTAGGGCTTAAGAGATAATTGATTATTCTTAACTTCTGCTAGTTACCAGTACCTAAACAATATAGTTGCTTATGATAAGAGCAGTGCCTTGTTAAAAGAAAACTAGGCTTCAGCCAGGTCCTGTTATAAACGAAGACTTGCTGTGGTTTTCAGTGTCTTCACTATGACTCAGGCTGAATTTTAATCTCAGTTCTGAGGTCCTGAGAGGGTGTAAATTAGCAAAGTAAGTTGCCTGGAAGTAGATTTTTGAGAGTTCCTTTCATATTGGTGTGATCAAATACCTGATAGGAACAACATAAGGAACAAAGGTTCTTTAGACTCACAGTTTTAGAGGAATTTCAGTCGATCACGTTAAGGAGGACACCATGATTGTGAGTCTGTATAGTGGAGACATCTCACTTCATGATGGATGGAGGAAGCAGAGTGATCATGCTAGAAGAGAGGTAAGTATAACCTCCAAAGACTTTCAGTCTATATAACCTAAAATAGCACTAGAGGCTATTTAAATCATGGGACAGGTTCAGAGCATAGCTGGCAGTAATTACAGTTGAATGGGGCCATAGGGCTGAAGGTTTATTACAATTGCACTGTTACTTCTTTAGAAGAGCTAGAACAATGCTAAGATGTCCTGCCTGCCTTGCTGTGTGACATTTGGCATCATTCTGAAACTCTAGGAAGTCCCCATCAGCAAGGAAGACTTGACCAGATGTGTCATATAACTTCCTAGGCTTCAGAAACATGGGCTGAGTAGAACTTTATTCTTTAAAAATTACTCACACAGTGATGTTGTTATGTAATCGGAGACTGCTCATTCATTTCCCAACTGTTCAGACCAAAATAATCACACAGATACTATGTTAATTACAAAACTGATTAGCCTATTAGCATCTTATTGACTAGCTCTTACATCTTAAAATAACCCATTTCTATTATTTTTGTGTATTACCACAAGGCTGTGGCTTACTGGGTAATGTTCCAGTGTGTGTTCTTCTTCAGCAGCTACATGGTGTCTCTCTGACTTTGCTTACTCTTTATATCTCTGATTGGATTTCTCACCTGGCTTTATTCTTCCTTGCCACAGGCCAAAAGTAGCTTCTTAATTAACCAATGGTATTCACAGCATACAGTGAGGAATCCCACATCACTGTTAGACCAACAAAAAACAGATTAAGACAAAATTCTTCCAGAAAATGGGGCAACTGAACTAGGACTTCATCCAGACATTTCAGAACACTTAGTATTTAGAATTTTTGAGATTAAATTTGGCCTCTTCTTTATTCTGAGTCACACCTTGTGTGGAAACATTGAGGCCGAATGCCAAAGGACTCAACAAATTATTGAATGCCTACCATTTGCCAAGCTGAATCCAATACTTTACTTGGTTAGTTCATGTATTGCATAAATGAATTTTGTAAATTAGGTATTACTGTCCTATACTTTAGATGAGAACAGTGAAGTCCATAAAGGCTCAAGGATTCTACATACATGGTTGATAGAAGATTTAATCTCATGTGTGTGTGATTCTAAAACTTTAGTCCAACTATGCTGATCTGAAGAGCACTGTACTGATGACCAGCTATAAGACATACTAAATTACTAAAATATTTTGGTCCTTTGTTTTAATTATACAAATTATTACAACAACCTTGAGAGGTATTTTATTGTTTCTTATTATTTTATTATTCTCTCTATTTTATGTACAAAAATGAAACATGGAATTCTTATTATCACAGAAGTTTTATATGGTAATGTCAATAATTGAAGTCAGGTATTATGAATCAAGTTTCAATAAGTATACCTAACCTGTATTTACCAACTGCATTAGTTAGCTTTCTATCGTTGCAACAGATAGCCTGGGACAAACAACTCTGAGGGCAGCATTGTCTGTTTACACTCACTGTTTATTGCTTTGGGCCTTTGGTAGTGTAGTACATCATGACAATGAGAGCTTCTGGTGAAGGATGCTAATGAATTCACTGCCCCCCCCAAAGAAAGAAAGACACAGAGCAGGGAATTGAGGCTCAGAAAACCCAATATTGCCATCTAGAGCACACTTTCAAGTGGCCCAACAAGCTTCCAGTAGCACCATAGACTGGCAACAAAGACTTTAGTTAGTAGGCATTTGAAGGCTATTTAAATATATTTGTTTAATTAATTAAGGTAGTTATAAATCTCTATTCTTCAGTTATCTATTAATAAATAACAAACTACTCCAAAAATTTAGCAGAGGGAATCATTTTATTTTGTTCAAATTTTATGATTCAGAAATTCAGTAAGTGTCAAGTTGGGTATCAGTGTAACTAGGGCTGAAAGATGTATTTTCAAGGTAATTTTCCTAGGAAATCTGCCTGTACCACTTTGATTCCTGCTCTTCCTTTATCCCTTCATTTATCATTTCAACATTTATGGAATTCAGCCTTCTTTTATTTAAATCAAAAGGGTCAAATCTGTTTAATGGGTAAGCATGAGGACTAGATGTAATTTCTAGGGGACAGTAGAACAAACCAGTCTCTTTTTGCAGCTATTCTGATGACTGTATGTGCTATTTCTCACCTTTTTATGTGATCATAACTTTTAGCACTTTATTTTTACTTATTTTCATTGAAAATAGATTCTTTTAATAACCTGATTCTAGTTTTCCCTCCCTCTACTCTTCCAAGTTCCTACCCTGTTGTTGTTGGTTTTACTCTTTACTCTTTGGCTCTTTCAGGGAGCCCATCACCCAGCTCCCAAATAAGTACACATGAAAGCTTATACTTTCTTATGAATTTCCTGCCTTAGCTTGGCTTGTTTCTAGCCAGCTATTTAAAACTTAAATCATCCCATTTACCTTTATACTATATGTCTTTCTTTACTTCTTACTCCGTGACTTACTCTGTAACTGGCTGGCTGGCCCCTGGAGTCCTTCTTTTCTTCCTCCTAGATCTTTCTTTTTTTTCCTTCTATTTATTTTGTCTGCCATCCCTGTCTATCCTTTCTTTCTATCCTTACTTTGGTTGTCTAACACAGATTCATAGAGTTGAACAAATGCAACATAAAAGAATGCAACACATCTTTGCACCATTAAACAAATGTTCCACAGCATAAACAGATGTAACACATCTTTAAAAAATATTCTATAACCCTTCCCTCCTCTCCTGATCCACTTCTTTTCTCTCTTTCATTAGGAAAGAGCAGATTTCAAAGAGATATCCAAACATGACAAAATAATATAATAAGATGAAGGAAAAACCTTCTTATTGAAGTTGGACATGGCATCCCAACAGGAGAAAGAGTCCCTAAAGCAGGCAACAGATACAGAGATCCACTTGTTCTCACAGTCACATTCCCATAAAAAAACTAAGCTAATAGATGTAATTATGCAGAGGCCCTGGTTTAGACCCATGTAGGCTCTGTGCTTGCTGCTTCAGTCTGAGTGAGCTCATATGCATTTGCTTAGTTGATTCAGAGGGCCTTGTTATCTTGGTGTCTTCCATCCCCCCCAGTTCTTACAGTTTTTCCTGCCTCCTCACCCATGGGATTCACTGAGTTCCGAGGGGAGGGATTTGATGGAGACCTCCAATTTAGACTCTATCTATGCACAATGTCTGGCTGTTGGTTTCTGTATCTGTTCCTACCTTCTGTTGGAAGCCTCTCTGTTGATGACTGCATAAGGAATAATGTTGTTCACTTTTTTAGACCAGTTGTGTTTGGTTTTACTTCAAGTCTCTAGGATATCTAGTCTCTGGTTCCTGGTTACCCAAGCAGTGTCATGTATGGGTTCCAGCTCATGGAGTGGACTTTAAATTAGATCAGACATCAGTTAGGTAAGTGAAGACTGCTCATTCATTCTGGCTGCCCAGACCTGAATAATCACACAAAGACTATAATAATTATAACACTGTTTGGCCAATAGCTCAAGCATATTCTTAGCTACTTCTTATATCTTAAACTAACCCATTTCTATTAATCTGTGTATCATCACTGATAAAGGTTCTGGGAATCTTTTCCCTCCAGCTGACTCTAACTCATTGCTTCTCTCTCTCTCTCTCTCTCTCTCTCTCTCTCTCTCTCTCTCTCTNCCTGGCTATATTCTGCCCTGCTATAGGCTGAAGCAGCTTCTTTATTAACCAATGCTAATAAAAGATATTCATAGCATACAGAAGTGAGTCCCACACCAAGGTACTCCCACAAGTTATATACCCACATTGCCCTAGCATATTTTGCAAGCTGAACAGATCAAACCTTGTAGATAACGGTTTTGTGGTTGGGTTTGTGTCTACATTTCTCTTTCAGTACCCTACAGAATACCTTCCTGAACCAAAGAGACTAGAACGTAGGGGGGTAAAGGCTCCATGACCAGCTTGACTTCTCCATGTTCAGTGAGTTGTGTGAATGATGTCCTCAGCAATGCCCCCCACCATCAGTATTCAGAAAGTAACTCTGCTTAGCATCAGCCTGGGTTTCTTGGTATTGCCTTGGGATCCCTTTGGCCAACAACTCAACTCAATGCAAGTCAGTTCCTCCACTGGAAACCTTGCCAGGCTACAAGAGATGGCCAGTTGAGACTCTGTGGCTCTTGTTACTAGGAATCCACACTAAGTTCACCTTTGTAGATTACAGGAACTTTCCACTGTAATAGGTTTCCACACCACTCCTCAAATTCCCCCCAATTCCAGCCATCTCTCCCCATATTCTCTCCCTCTACTCTATCTCCTCTCCAACTTGAACATTCCTATTCCTGGCCCCACCTGCTCCAGTGCTCCCATAAAATATATTTTATTTCCCTTTCCCGGGAGATTTCTGTGCCCCGACCCTGAGCCCCCTTTTCTTTACCTAACCTCTCTGATTTTACAGACCTCACTTAGTTATTTATTTAATGGCTCATATCCACTTATAAGTAAAAACATACTGTATTTGTCTGAGTTACCTCACTCAGGATTATTTTTCTAGTTCCATCCATTTACTTACACATTTAATGATGTCATTTTTTAAATTCCTGAGTAAATGTACCACATTTTCTTTATCCATTCTTTGGATGACGAACATTATAATGTTTCCAGTTTCTAGCTATTATGAATAAAGCTGCTATGAGAATAATTAAACAAGTGTCCTTATGGTAGGATGGATTTTCTTTTGAATATATGATATAGATGGGTCTTGAGGAAGATTGATTCCCAATTTTCTGAGAAACAGCCATATTCATTTCTATAATGGTTGCACAAGTTTGCACACCCACCAGCAATGGAAGGATGTTCCCCTTGCTTCACATCCTCGTCAGCATGAGCTGTCACACATGTTATTGATCTTAGCCGTTGTGACATGTGTAAGATGGAATCTTAAAATAGTTTTGATTTGCATTTCCCTGATGGCTGAGAATGTTGAGCATTTCTTTAAGCGTTTCTCAGTCATTTAAAATTCCTCTACTGAAAACTCTCTCTTTAGATCTCTACTTCATTTTTAAATTATATTATTTGGTTTTTGATATCTAGTTTCTTAAGTTCTTTATACATTTTGGATCTAGTCCTTTATAAGATGTGAAGTTGGTAAAAGTCTTCCCCCATTCTATATGCTGTTGATATGTCTGATTGATGGTGTTCATACCTTACAGAAGCTTTTCAGTTTCATGAGGTCCCATTTATTAATTATTGTTCTTAGTGCCTGAATTATCAGAAAGTCAATTCCTGTGCCAATGAGTTCAAGGCTATTTCCCACTTTCTTTTCTGTGGAATTCAGTTTATCTGGCTTTATGTTGAGGTCTTCAATCCACTTTGACTTGAGTTTTGTGCAGAGTGATAAATACATACAAACCTTCAGTTTGATCAGTACCATTTGTTGAATATGCTGTCTTTTTTTGCCAGTGTGTATTTCTGGCTTCTTTGTCAAAAATCAGGTGTCTATAGGTGTGTGGATTTATGTCTGCGTCTTCAATTTCTTTCTGTTGATCAATCTGCCTATTTTTATGACAATCCCATGTGTTTTTTTATTACAGTAGCTCCGTAGTAGAGCTTGAAATCAGGGATGGTCATACATCCAGCAGTTTTCTTATAGTTCAGGATTGTTTTTGCTTTCCTTTTGTTTGTTTGTTTTTCCACATGAAGTTAAAAATTGTTCAAGATCTGAAAAGAATTGTGTTGAAATTTTGATGTGGATTGTTTTGAATCTGTAGATTGCTTTTGATAGGATTGTCATTTTTACTATGCTAATTCTACAAATCATGAGCATGGGAGATCTTTCCATTTTCTGATATACCCTTCAATTTATTTCTTCAAAGACTTGAAGTTTTTGTCATAAAAGTCTTTCACTTGCTTGTTTAGAGTTACCACAAGATATTTTATATTATTCAAGGCTATTGTCAAGTGCGCTGTTTCTCTGATGTTTTTCTCTGTTTGTCATTTGTATCTAGGAGGGCATTGATTTTTCTGAGTTAATCTTGTGTCCTGCAACTTCACTGAGTGTTTATCAGCTGTAGGACTTCCCTGGCAGAAATTTTGGGTCATTCATGTATACTATGCCTACAAATAATAATATTTTGACTTCTTCCTTTCCAGTTTGTTACTCCTTGATCCTTCAGTGGTCTCACTGATTTAGCTAAAACCTCAAATACTATATTGAATAGACATGAAAAGAGTGTACAACCTTGTCTTGTTCCTGATTTTCGTGAAATTACTTTGAGGTTTTTTGTAACTTAATCTGATGTTGGCTATAGGTTTGATGTAAATTCCCTTTATTATGTTTGGGTATGTCTCTTGTATCTCTAATCTCTCCAGGACTTTTATCATGAAGAGCTGTTGGATTTTGTCAAAGTCCTTTTCTGCATTTAATGAGATGGCTGTGGGTTATTGTTTGTTTGTTTGTTTTTCAGTTTGTTTATGAGGTGGATTACATTTACTGATTTTTATATATTAAATCATTCCAGCTTCTCTGGGATGAAGACTGCTTGATCATGGTGGATGATCTTTTTGATGTTTTCTTGTATTCACTTTGCAAGTATTTTGTTGAGTATGTTTGCATCCATGTTCATAAGAGAAATTGGTGTGTAATTTGTTAGAGAAAGTGGTTTGTTGGTTCCTGGCTGCTCAGCCCTGAAATAATCACACAGAAACTGTATTATTTAAATCACTGCTTGGCCCATTAGCTCTAGCTTTTTATTTGCTAATTCTTGCATCTTAATTTAACCCATCTCCATTAATCTGTGCATCACCTTGAGGTCATGGCATGTCTGTCTCCAGCAGTGGCTCCATAGCTCCCCTACTCAGCCTTTTGTTCTCCCAGCATTCAGCTTAGTTTTCCCCACCTACCTCTATTCTCTCTCACAGGCCAAGACAGTTTCTTTATTAACCAATGATATTCATAGAATACAGAGGGGAAACCCACATCAGTAATTCTCTTTCTTTCTTGAATCTTTGTGGGGTTTAGGTATCAGGGTAAATGTTGCCTCATAAAATGTTGGCAATTTTTTGAAGGAAATTTGGCAATGTTCCTTTTGTTGCTGTTTTGTGGAATGATATGAGGAGTATTGGTATTAATTCTTTTTGTGAAAGTCTGGTAGAATTCTTCCCTAAAACCATCTGACCTGCCATATTTTGCTTGGGAGACTTTAAATGGCTGCTTCTGTTTCCCTAGGGGTTACAGTTCTGTTTAAATTGCTTATTTAATCTTGATTTAACTTTGGTAAGTGATACCTATTGAGAAAATTATACATATATCTTAGATTTTTCCAATTCGAAGGAGCACAGATTTTTAAAGTATGTCCTTATGATTCTCGGAATTTCCTGTTGTTATTTTCCCCATTTTGTTTCTGATTTTGCTAATTTGAATATTCTTTCTCCATCTTTAGTTTGAATTAGGGTTTATCAAAGAAACAACTCTTTGTTTCATTTATTGTTTACTTTGTTTTCTTTGTTTCAACTTTCATTGATTTCAGCCCTCATTTTGCTTATTTTTGGCTGTCTACTCTCAGGTGTGCTTGTTTCTTTTTGTTTTAGAGCTTTCGAGTGTGCTGTTAGTTGCTAGTATGAGATATCTCCAGTTTCTTCTCTCTCTCTCTCTCTCTCTAGTAATGTAGACACTTAATGTTATGAACTTTCCTCTTAGCATCACTTTCATTGTGTCCCATAAGTTTGGGTATGCTGTATATTAATTTTCATTGAATTCAAAAAAGTCTTTAATTACTTCCTTTATTTCTGTCTTGACCCATTTTTTTCATTCAGTAGAGAGTTGTTCTATTTCTCTGAGTTTGTAAACTTTGTTGTTTCTGTTGTTGATATCCAGCTTTAATCTGTGGTAGTCTGATAGGATGCAAGGAGCTATTTCAATTTTCTGTTGAGACATGCTTTGTGTCAAGATGTTGTCAGTTTTAGAGAAGGTTCCATGAGGTGCTAAGAAGAAGGTATATTATTTTGTGTTTGTGTGAAATGTTTTATAAATATGTGCTAGATTCATTTGGTTTAAAATGTCTATTACCTCCAGTATTCTTTTTAGTTTCTCTCAGGATGACCTGTCTATCAGTGAAAGTAGGGTATTAAAATCTCCCACTATCAGTGTGTGAAGGTCATTGTATGGTGGTCTTAAAGTAGATTTTCTAACCTGGTGGTTAGATTCCAAAATACAGCAATGAGAGGTCGCTAGGTCTCTCAATTTGATGCTATACAAGGTGTGACTCTTTTCAGCAATGCTCAATATAAAGTGTCAGGGTGAAGGCCTAGTCCAGTTGCCTTTAAGGATTACCTGGAAGAATACACATCACTTCTTCCACAGTCTAATGGTTCAAGGTATTCACAGCATCTATCCCATTTTACAAGGCAGAAAAAGGCTCCCTTGCAGTAGGAGGCCACTTGTTCATTCCTGGCTACCCACACCATGAAATAATCACTCAGAAACTGTATTGATTAAATCACTGCTTGTCTTATTAGATTATGCATATTTCTAGATAATTCTTACATCTTGAATTAACCCATTTCCAGTATTTTATATTTTACCATGAAGCTTGTGGCCTACCAGCAAGATTCCAGCTGGCAGCTCGTGTCTTTCCCCTCTGGTGGCTCCATGGTGTCTCTTCATTCTGCCTTCTTTCTCCCAGCATTCAGTCTAGTTTTCCTTGCCTACCTCTATTTTGTTCTTAGCAGGCCCAAGACAGTTTCTTTATTACCCAATAATATTCACAACATATAGAGGGGAATCCCACATCACCACCCCTTTTCTGTTTAAATAAAAGGAAGGTTTTAACTTTAATATAGTAAAATAACATATAACAAAACAGGTTATCAGGCAAGAATTACAGTTACAATATTTATATCTACTTTATCTCTTATCATAACTAAGGAAAACTATAATTATAACTATCTATTCTTCAACCCCATCAAAGACCCCAGAAGGACATAATATTACCTAAGTAAACAGGAAGTAAATTATAAGCAACTTCCAAATCTCTAGTATTGACAGAGACTACCTGAACAGTCACCCAAAGTTCTTCTGTACTGTTGGGGAATCCATCTTCAGCCCATAGACCCATAGTATCCAGCAGACTTTTCCACGAAGCAGAAAATTTGAAAATCTGTTCTGCCTTGTAAAGTCCATCAGTTCCCCAAGCGGCCTCTTACTACACTCCATCTTTTGTTGAAGTGGTGACAAGGTCACTTTACACAGCACATGATGTTGGCCATTTCAGAGTAATGTAATCTGCCTCACTCTCCTGCCCAGCATAATCAGTCATTGTTTATAGACATAAATGTCACAAACAGAATAAAGCTCATAAAGAAATTTCTATTTATCACACAGTGATTTTCCATCTATTTTAGCACTGTAGTTTAAGAGAGTGTCCTTACATAATATATAAAGGCATGGCTTATATGTTAAGACTACAACAGAGCAATCTAATAGTTCTTCTTGATTGAATGAATCTTCCTAATTGTTGATGCTCAAGGAAATTATTTGATAAAAGAGACGAGCTTAACTAAGATTTGAAATGATTTTTCACGCATTGTAAGTGATGTTGAGGGTAAGAGTCTAATGAAACAAAACCTGGTTGGGGATCTAGCTATTATACATAAGGCACAAACATATATCTTTTGTCATCATGACTTTCTTAACACAGGCAAGTCTGCTAATCACATTGGCTATACATCTACAGAATTAGGGTGTGAAAATGTGCTTCAATTATTGAGGATGTTGAGTATACATTGCATCAATTACTTTTCTCATTGCTGTGACAAATTATCTGAGAAAAAGAACTTAAAGAGAGGAAATGTTTATTTTCTTCCAAGGTTTCAGAGGGTTTAATCCAATATGGTGCAGAAGGTATGATACAGAAGGCCTGTCTATTCTTGCTATGGTGGGTCATGAAGCAGAGAGAAGGATCATATGCAGTCAGGAAAAAGTATGGTCCCCACAGCCATATCCTCATGGCCTATTCACTTTAATGATGTTCCTCTTCTTTTCTTTACCACCCCCAAATAATGTCATGATTTTATGACTCTGTCTAAAAAGTATTCAACTCATGAGGATCTGAGCCCTCAGGATCTAATCATGTCCTCACTGTCTCACACAGAAGTGGGTTTCACTAATCCCCTAGACTTTCATAATCCAATCAAGTCACTATCATTCAGATTATGCTTGAAGTTAGACCACATTTGAAAGAATATATCCATCTACATCTGTAAAACTGATTCCCGTGAGCTATTCACACAGTTTGACTTCAGTGAAAGAATGACTCTACACCTTGTGGCAGGTTCAGTTGTGTGCACCTCTGTCTTTTGATTCAACATGGTTGTGTCTCTATCTAGAATCCATGTGTTGGAAAAGGCTGCACTTTTTACACTGGGAATTTTACCTGGTAAGCCACAGCCATGTGGCAATATACACATTAATATAAATGTGTTAAATTAATATGTAAGAGTTAGCCAATAAGAAG
>LOJH01015943.1:6012-21196 GCA_001685095.1 Ellobius talpinus | reverse complement strand
TAGTGTAGTATAGTGTAGTATAGTGTAGTGTAGTATAGTGTAGTGTAGTGTAGTATAGTATAGTATAGTATAGTGTATTATAGTATAGCATAATAATAGTATAGCTGGATCTCAAAGTAGATCTATTCTTAGCTCTTTAGGAAATTCTGCAGGGATACCCATAGTGAGTGTGCCAGTATGCACATATTTTCTCCTTCATTCATATCTGATTCTTAACTGCCTCTCAAAAAAGGAAAGTGAAATACAACAGTTTAAGCATTTGGAGTTTGTATCTTTTAAAGACATATGATTTATAGGTTGAGAATTATTTCAGGGTGAAACATGAGCTTGGCATAATGCTTCAGAAGGATAAGTTTATACATGAAGTGTGAAAAATCAAGCTTTGGTGGACAACTATTAATCTGATAAATTAGGTGGTTTAGTTAATTTACAATTTAGCTTCAGAGCACAAACAATGTGATTTTATTTTTAAATTGTGAGTGTACATATATGTGTATATGTGTTCATGTGCTGGAGTATGAGTAGAAATGCACATGAGTGTAGATGTCAGTGGAGGCCCAAATTAGCTTATTGATCACCTGTTCCTGGAGTTTTAGTTGTTAGCCACCTCCAACCAACTTTGGTGCTTAGACTGAACTAATGTCATCTGCAACAGCAGCAATCTCTTTAACCACTGAGTTGCCTCTAAGGCTCCTGGTATAGATATTCAAATTTGAAATTTTGCTTTCGCTTATTTTTGAGATTAAACTTTAATTGTAACATTTCTCTCTTCCTTTTACTCCATCTAAAACCTTTCTTTCATAAACCTTGCCCGACTCTCCTTCAAATTCATGCCATCTTTTTATATTATTATTCTGTGTATAAATTTATTTGTATGTATGTCTAGGTCTATTCCTGAATATAAACTCTAGAGTCCAAAATAATGTGGTTTCTCTGTACATTTTTAGTGCTGATATTTGGTACTGGACAACTAGTTGTTGTGCTCTCCCCTGGAAAGCACCACTCTTCCATTTCCAGCTCTTCTTGGTTGCCTGCAGCTCTTTGTGGAAGATTGAACCCTGGTGGACTTTTCCTATTCTGCTTTGGCACATACATTGGTGTTATCCTTGTTCAGACCACATTTGATTTGGGCAGTCATGTCAGTGAGACTTTGTATGTGTAGCTCTGTTGTTACAAGGTGACACAATCCCACAGCAAAACCTAGGAATCTTTGGCTCTTATCATCTTTCTGCCCCTAATCTGCAGTGTTCCCTTACCTTAGGTGTGGGAGTCTTTTGTAGATGCCTCCACTGGGGATAGATTCTGCAACTCTGAATTTTGGTGGTTGTGGTATGCAGATTTTTAATCACTTGTAAACAAAATTTTTAAGTTATTAGCATTTTTAGCCACTATGTGAGCCCCAGATGAAGATGAGGTTGCAGTCTGTGAACATACACAGTTTCAGTTTCCACTGTTTTGCTCTGATGTGGGTATAGGAACCAGCTTTGCAGTGGGTTTTTTCCTATTCTAAGATTGGTTTTTGCTCTGTTTGTTTGAAGGATTTTGTGGAAGAATTTTTGAACAGCAAAATTTGAGAATTAAAATAAAACATGTGTACAATATAGCATATTAAAAAACAAATGAAAATATGCAATTTAAACTTTGTAACTCACATTTTAATAGAGCCAAGAACAAAAAAGTCATTTCCCCCCAAATTTAGCCACAATACAAGCTCTTGAGAGAGGTCGTAGTATTGATCATTAAGACAGATGCTTCCACAACCAAGGATAATTAATATAAAAAGATGTTTTGCATATTTTGAACATCTGACTCAATGCTTACTTTGGTATCCAACACATAATTTAGTGTTGGAATCCAGTATTAGAATGTCATCTGTCATTTACTCTGATAGTATTAGAGCACACTGGCTGCCAGCCCAAGGAATGTCAGACAAACCTATACATCACTTATGAGGTATGTTTAGATGAAAAAGCTGTTTCTAGTCATCTAGTCATTTAGATGTGGTCATCTAAAAATCAAACTATGGATAGAAAATGTATAGGTACCTTAAATAAGTGGTTAAAGAACATGTTAAATATTTAGATTTAATGATAAGTATTTGCAGAGGCAAGAAAGTAAACAGAAAAGGAACAATATAAATGAAAGCCTACTAGGGTATGACCCAATCAGTGCCACTCATCTAGAGCTCCATTCTAGAGCCTGAACAAAAACTCTGCATGCCTCGCCTTGATCAGAGGTGTCTGTAAATGACTACGGCCTTGAAACATTTGTTTTTTCTTACTTTTTAGAACAATCATATTTTACATAACAATCACAGTGCCTTATTTCTCCCTATCTCCTGCTCCCCTCATTCTTCCCTCATCCCCATCTACTTGCCCTTCCCTGCCCACCCCGTATCTATGCTGAGTAAGGTATTCCTCCATAGGGAATGGGTTCCAAAAACCCAGTTCATGCACTAGTGATAAGTACTGGTTCCACTGTTAATGGCCCCGCAAACTGCCCAAGCCACACAACTGTCATCCACATTCATAGGGCCCAGTTCGGTATTATGCAGATTTCCCAGTTGTCGGTCCAGAGCCAGTGATCTCCCACTTGCTTGGGTCAGCTGTTTCTGTGGAGTTTCCCCATCATGGTCTTGACCTCTTTACTTATCATTCCTTACTCTCTGCAACTGGACTCCAAATAATCCAATTAAAAAATGGAATATAGATCTAAGTACAAAATTCTCAACAGAGGAATCTCAAGTGGCCAAAAAGGCACTTAAGGTATTGCTCAGCATCCTTAGCCAACAGGGAAAGGCAAATAAAATAAACTCTGAGACACCATCTTATACCTCTCAGAAGAGCTAAGATTAAAAACACTAATGACAGCTTATGCTGGAGATGATGTAGAGTAAGGGGAACACTCCTCCATTGCTGGTGGGAGTGCCAGCTTCTATGGAAATCAGTGGAAATAGCTTCTGTGGAAATCAGTATGGTGGTTTCTCAGAAAATTTGGGAAACAGTCTACCTCAAGATCCAGCACACCACTGTTGGGCATACACCCAAAAAATTAACACTCATACCTCAAGGACATTTTTGAACTATGTTCAATATTTGTAATGGCCAGAACCTGGAAATAACCTAGATTCCCCTCAATTAAATAATGGATAAAGAAAATGTGGTACATTTATACAATGAAGTACTACTCAGAGGTAAAAAACAAAAAACAAAAAAACAATGGTGTCTTGAAATTTGCAGGCAAATTTATGGAACCAGAAAAAAACACATTGAGTGAGGTAACCCAGACACAGAAAGACAAACACAGTATGTACTCACTTATAAGTGAATATTAGTCATAAAGCAAAGGCTAACTAGCCTACAGTCCAGAGAAACCAGGAAACAAGAAAGACCCTAAGAGAGACATGCCGGGACATCCCTGGGAAGGGGAAATAGATAAGATCTCCCCAGTAAATTGGGAGTGTGGAGAAGGATGGAGGGTTAAAGGGGGGGAGAGAAAAGAAGTGGGGATGAGAACATGAGGGATGGGGAAGTTTGAGTTGGGGGCAGGACAGACAGGAAAGCAAAGAAAGAGATATCTTCACAGAGGGAGCCATTATGGGGTTAGCGAGAAACCTGGCACTAGGGAAATTCCCAAGCATCCACAAAGATGACACCAGCTAAGAAACTAAGCAATAGTTGAGAGGGTGCCTTCCCCTGTAATCATAACCTTAATTATCACAGAACTTACATCCAGCAACTGATGGAACCCTTGAAATATTTGAACAATTGTTTCTTGGGGGACCTGACTCGTCATCTCTACGTAAGGTACTTTGCCAAAATTTGAATTTCTTTCGTTGTCAGAGTAAGTCTTGGCATCCTGGAGGGCTGACTTCACTCGTTGTAAATGTTGAGAACTTTTAGAATTCTCTTTGGTGAAGCTCAAGAAAACATTTTCTTTTACTTCATCTAGGGAATAGATTTTTCTCGTGTTAGAATCATAATTGTAAGTGGAGTAACCTCTTGAGGTACAAACACAATTAATGTATAGCACTGTGTTCAGTGATGTTGTGGGGTATAAGCTGATTTATTAAATGAGGATGCAGAGAACCTTCAGAGACTCTTGACTAACAAAATTCATTGTCATTATTTGTGATTATGGTGAGAAATGAAACCTAGTCAGCCAAGGGTGTAACTCTTATTTTGTATATTATTTGAATGTAGCATTTATTTTTATGTCTACAAGTGGTTTATCAGTATGCACAGGGAACCATGCACATGCCTGGTGTCCAGAGGCCAGAAGAGAGAGCACAGGATCTCCTGAGACTAGAGTTACAGAAGGTTGTCTTGCAGCCATCTTCTATTCCTTGTAACTTAATTTTGCATTCTTCCTTGGCTTCCTGATCCCCTCCACTGTATTATTATTCTTTGTCTTTCTTCTTGTTCCACCCCAATAAGCTCCTTTCATTCAGTTTTTCCCTGACAACTTAATTTGTACTTTCCTAAGTGTGCTTTTTTTATTCCCCTGTCAAAATACACAACTAAAACAATGTAAGCGTGGAAAGTTTGATGGTGGGGGTGACAGTTTTAATGAAGGAGACCAGTGGGTCACCCTACAGTTTTTTTAAGAGGCAAATCAGTACAGTACACTCACAAGACAGAATGAAAGTGAATCAGTACACTATACTCACAAGACAGAATGAAGCTGCTTTAGGACACTACACTCACAAGAAACAACAAAGCTTCTTTGCAGCTGCGGGTCCAGCTGCCATACTGCCACCCTTACCACTACCATCTTTGGGGATGAGGAACATAAACCAAGCTACCAGTCTATCCTCCTTCAATGAGAGGACACAACCAGCTGCCTATGCCCTTTATTTGGTAATTTACTCCTCAATACAAACCAATACACAATTGGCCAGTGCAGCAGTGACAGAATTACAGCAACAAAGTCTCTTGTTATTTATGGAAAAAAGAACATCTTGATTCATAGCTGAGAGAGAGAGCACAGGAGTGGTTTGTTCGTGTGGTGGTGAGCTGGAAAGCAGAGGTTAAGTCTGAAACTAGGGGTAGATATAACTGTAGTAGGCACATCAGTAAGTGCCAAATCCAAAAGCCTCTCAACAGTGCTACAACCATTAGCTATGGTGCTCAATACCTAAAACATTAACCTAAGTGGAGATATTTCATGTTCAAATCATGGGTCCAGTCTCCTTGACCTTATATTTCTATGCCCACTCATTCTCTTTATGGTTATATTCAGTCTCAATGTTACCAACACCTCTGATAATTTCTAATTTTTCTTAACAGCTAGATTTTTACTGAAGCTATCAAGCGGCACATATCTTTGTTTTCCCAGCACCAATATTTATGTATCTAATATAAAAACTCAAAATTCACTTGTCATTAACTGTCAAAACTCTCCTAGAAAAAAACGTGTTTCCTTATTTTTTCAATGACAGATTTACCATTTTTTATTTAAATAAAAGGCTACAGAGTTAGTATTTACTCAGAGACAGACGGGAAGAAATTCTTTTCAGATCACATATGTGATTCAAAAATACTTAGACTATATAAAGACATAATATTCAAAACAGAAAACATAGTTTGTAAAATTTAAATATGGGTAGAAATGATTATTAAAGAAATAACAATGCACACTTATTAAACAGCTAAAAATAAAAATAAACATGCAAGATATAAAAACCCAATCATTGATGTAATGAAGAATAGGACAAATACTCTCATGCTATGTTTGTGACAACATAAATAGGAATAGCCACTTATAATAAGCTGTTGCTGAATGACCCACCAATTGTATTCTTAGATATTTATACAAGGACTCATAACTTATACATTCATAGCTATCAAATTTTGGAATACACCAAGATGGTCTCCATGGGGTCAATAACTACAAACACAGTGCTTTAGTCATTCATTCAGCAACAAAGCCTATAGAACTATATAAAACTCATAAGGTCTGAAGCATGCATATTAAATAACTTACCATGGATATTGTGCTTGCCTGTACTGAAAGGGTAAGTTAGGAAGCTAATAGGAATCCAAGTGCATGTTGTAATATCAGACAGATGTGAGGGGAAATACAGTCAACATAAACAACTGTGTGGGGGGATCCCAGCAAAAACTCAGAAAGAATAATCAATATATACAAATCTACCTTGTATATTTCTTATTAACAGGTATATAGTATGTTATTAATGTTACGATTTTAGACACAGGACAACAATGTAAATGCATTGCCAGAGATGAGACCTAGAGATCATCATTCTAAAATATCCACAGAAAACTATTCTTTTATATCCTAAATGATTTAACTACATAAGCAATGGAACCTGACAATAATAGACCATTTTATAGAAAGGCAATATGATGCATATTTAAACTCTTATTTTTAACTTTAGTTTACCTTGTATTTTAAACTTTAGTATTTTAACACCATCTCCTCATTGGGCCAGAATTGAAAAGCAAATATATTCCTTAAGTTTCATGAAAATCATGACATAAAGATTCAAAATTTCTGGATGCTCACTGAGCATCTTTCTACTATGCTGGCTTCTTTACCTACATTTGAATGGTTAACGTTAGCTTTAAATTTGGAGGGAGTGGACCATGACAGTACTGACAAATATGCTTTATCCCATGGAATATTTAATTGGAATACAATTAACTATTTCCATAATTATGAAACACCAAAGAATATTATTTTGAACAATGATGGACAATTGAATACTTTCTTTTATAATTATCTCCAAAAGTACATTTAATTGGTGGCCATCTCAGATAAATTTAGTTGTAGTCTCTGTAATTAAAATGTGAATGACTTAAAATCTTTTAAGAAATAACTTGAATATTTTTGTGAAAAAAAGCACGAACTATATAAATAATTTTCATATTTTAGTATGGGATTAATTCACCTAGTTATATTAGATTAAATAAAATGCTATTTATCACTGATTTTTAGATGACATTGAGAGTCTCTGACTGGTTTTGGACCATGTTTATGAAATTAAGTATTTTATCAAGGATGCTACATAGGGTTATCTAAAGAAAATATTTTCCTGATTCAGAGTAACTTGCTCTTGGTATTAGTTGGTATTACATCTACTACTGCCATTTTCCTAAAGCAGCATGATTCTGAATTGCATTTTGAATACTTATCCTTTATCCTTATAGCTGCATATAAGTGTAGCTCTTGTAAACTCCCGAAGGAGGTTCTTTTTGTAGCAAAATTCTAAAGATTCACAATGGGTAAAAATGCATAGAAATACAGACCACTGAGTGCTGAACCCCACTTGATATTTCTACAATACAACTCCTACAACAAAGGCTCACAGAACACTGTAAGAAATGTGTCTTAATTTGGATTTTAATTGCTGTGAAGAGACATCATGACTGTGACAACTTAAACAAATAAAACATTTAATCGGGGTGGCTCTCTTACAGTTTCAAAGATTCAGTCCATTACAATCATGAAGGGGAGCATGGCACTGTGCAGGTAGACAGTGTGCTGGAGCTAAGAGTGTTAAATCTTGCAGGCAACAGGAAGTTAACTGACTGTCCAACTGAGGGAGGCTTGAGAAAAAAGACCTTGAAAAAAAAGTTTGCCCAACAGTGACACACTTCCTCCAACAAGGCCACATTTTCTGGTATTGCCACTCCCTTTTGAGGCCAGGTTGTGGCAGGGCAGCAGATCCAGACATGGCCTTTGACTGCAACCTAGGCTGGAAGAACACCAGGGCCCTTGGTGGCAGCACTGCCCATTCAGATTTGTATAGCCCTAGCAGAAGCACAACCTTTGTACACTGACATGGCCCTAGGTGGCTGCCCAGACCCCTATCTACTTCAGTTTGGCCTTTAGTGTCAATACAGGCCATGGACATGGACACAGATCCTGTGTTTGTAACATGGACCCAGGCATAGTCCTAGGCTGCAGGCTATGCCTGAATATCACCATGGCCCTGGTTGGCAATACAAGTCACTAAGATCAATGTGGACCCAGCAGCACTATGTCCCCAGGTAGTTGCTGAGATTTCAGGCATCAGCACTGTCTTTGATGGCAACAGGAGCCCGAGACATAAGTGTAGACCCTGGCTGCAACAGGACTATGGACCAAGACATGACCCTCAGCAACAGTCCAGGCATAGATGTCATTATGGTCCTATATGACAAGACAGGCTTTTAGAACACACACATATACCTTTGATATCTACATGGTCACAGGTGGTGGCCCAGACTGCAGGTGGTTGCAAGGTACTAACTTGTATCTAGAGCACTCATGGATATCAACACAGAACCCCACAGCTGTGTCAGAGCCATGGACAGGACATGGACATTGGCAGCAGCCCAAGAAGGGACATCATCATGGCCTTAGGTGGCAAGCAGGCTATTGATTTCTTTCATGCTCCTTTTGTTAATTTTCTCATTTCCTGAGAGGCTTTAGATCAATACTGTTATGGTTCTCATTAATTTGGCGCACATGATCATTTCATGAAATGTGTATACAGAATGCTATATTTTATGAATTGCTAAATATACCACCACAAGGATATAATATGGGTACTTTTTTTCCATCATGCAACGTATAACCATGAAGTTGGCAACACTAACCATATCCAAAGTTGAATGGGAATTCATTAATTAATCCAAGCTGGCACACAAGTGTTCTGGTGCTATAGAAAGTTCTGGGGCTACTGAAGGAAGACACAAGACCTACCAAAGAAATTGGTTCCAAGAAAGAAGAGTTGAAAATCACTTTTTAATAATAAAATTACATTCATTTTTCTAAATAGGGGTTTAAAGGCAGCAGTCAATATAAACAGAGAATAGCCTTAGCAAAATACCAAAACAACAAAAGAAAGAACAAATAAATTATAAAACCTCAAACGATAGCAAAGAAAACCAAAAGAAAGAAAGAAAAGAACAAGACAAAGCAAACAAAACCCAACCAAAAACCAAACACAAGCAAAAAAAAAAAATTAAGCTAAGCAGCATTCTCTTACTGCAGATTTAGCAACACAGATCTATAGCCTGTGGCTGGCCTTGGAAGCATGGTAGGAAAGTAGTCATTGATTATAAAAGGCCATATAGAACCTAGTATAGCCAGGTCTCCTTGGAGATTTGTAGGTCAAGGCCTCAACAAGACTAAGGATGAGACCCCTTCCTAGAGAATTCTTTGTGGCCCTATGGGAAGCTTTAGATAAGTTATCACTGCCAACCCTGTAATGCCCTGGCCATCATTTGATTCTTTGAGTCAACATACACTTGTGTGCATAGTAGAAACCTGACAAATCTGTGGGCAGCATCTTTCTCTGCCCAAGAACATCAAATATTACTCAGATGTCTTCTATAAATCTTTTCTCAGGACCAGTCATGTGAGTCAAGGCTGTGAAACCAAAGAATACCCGTTCATTTTACATATGGAGGAACACATGATTAACATGAGGCATGAGGGACCGCCGCCATCTCTGTAGTGCATTGTCTCTGCCAGCAGTTGGGTGTGACATGGACTGGGGAATGAAATATGTTGCTTTTAGGGTGATCTGTCTGGAACAGCATGACATTAATGATGCCTTCCATGAAAGATTTCCTATCACATAGGGAGGGCTAAGGACTCATTCACCTTGCCAAAGCCATTGACGTTAAACTGTCAGAAGTCTTGCACACCAACATCTCTACCAGCCATGTTTTCGTACCCCTCACAGGATTCACATTCTGCTGAATGCCAGGGTTCTCAGTAATTTTTATCTCAGGTTTTTGTATCTCAAACTCATTTTTGATTCTTTCTTTTCTTCAGGAGTACTGAGTCAAGAGACCTGTGGATTTAATTGAGGCTGGATCACCTGGAGGTCAGCTGGTGTTTGCCTCACTGGTGAGTTCAAAATTGTATGGGAATGTTTTTTTTCATAGGAGGAGGACTTGATCTGACATTGTAGAATGTCACGGGTTCAAGGAATCTGTGACTACTTTGGCCTCCTCAGCTGTTTCAAAATCTGCTTTGTGAGATAGAAAGACAATCAGACCAAGAAGCAGCCTAGATGGGCCACAGGCTAGAAAAATTAGGGCCTATTTACCCTGGAAGTCAAGGTCAAGAGCCTTCAGTCCCCCTACCAATGCTGTGGTTTCTGGGGATGGGATGCAATGGTGGCTCACTTGACTGCGAGACTTAGGGCTACTGTGGCAGCAGCTCTGTGTGCAGGAGACTCTTCCTGGGCTGTGGCCTTTCCAACTCAGATTGCAGATTTTCCCACCTAGAGTTGGAAGGCAGTGAGGGAACAGCCTTGGATGTCAGTTGGTTGGGACTAACCAACTCTAGCCAGCTGGACAATCCAGTGTGGCTTTACAGCTGAGGTCATTCCCAGCATTCCCCAAGAGAGAAGGGTCAGAATGTCCCTGGGCCTGGATGTTTTTTTTCTCAGCTTTTAAGATCTGCTAGAAGATGAACTGAGAACTACACTGTACAAGGCAATAAAATGCAGCACATTTCTCCAGTTATCTAGATACATTATTCTGGAAAAAAAATAACAAGATAGCAATGTCTGAGAAACAGTTCAGGACAGATACGCATGGCCTTGATTAGATCCGAGGTGAAAGTGACCAACCTGGGAAACTGTATACAGACCCTCTAGTGGAGCCTACATAAGGCGTGCAGTGAAGGCTCGAATTACTCCTTAGGCACAGAAACCTTCCTAAAGTCAACTCTTCAACCCCTAAATCTTCTTACAACCAGAAAAATCTTTTCACAGGAAATGGACACATACTCTAGAGAGACTGCAATCAGCAGGAATGTCCTGCATGCACACCAGCCCAAATGTAGGAGCTTCTCTCTAAAGGAGATATTCTGGAAGGAAAATAAAATGGCAGGAGCACACACCGGCCTCACCAATTCACCCTCCTCCTGCTAGGTTTAGGAGTGTCCCAGGGAGATTTCTTGGGAGACACAAGGGACAGGATACTGGGAAGTTACCAGAGCTCAGAAGGGTATAAGGGGTACACAGTCCACAGAAACACTAAAGATCAAACACAGTGTTTCCTGGAGAAGCTCTTGTTTCCTGGGCCAGCACAATACCCTGAAGTGTTCTTTCACTGGCTGGGACTGAGAGAAATCCATATGGCCTTATTCACCGCTTCACAGTTATCTCCAAGGTAATAACTTCCTCCAAAAGGAGCTTCCTTTACCATAGGAGCTGCCTCACTTCAGACCCAAAGCAAAGAGCTCAGGAATCTAGAAAATCTCTACAACCAGGAGTCAAAATCTACAATTCCTCCCTGAGAGGTGATTGTATCAGGGATTTGTTTGCATAACAAAAGCCTGACTAAGTCAGGGCCAAATGATTGTATGAAGGGCTCCACCACACTATACTTTTTCACTCATCGAATGCTGACATTTGTTTCTACTTCAAGGATATTCTGAAGAATGATGCTATAACCCCATGTCACCTAGCTTCTCTGTCGACAACTACTTCATTTCTGGAATGACTGGGTCACCTGGGGACTGCAGTTTAACTTTCTGAAGAACTGGGTGTGGCTTCTCACTGTGCCATATCATTTTACACTACCAGCAATGTCTGAGGGTCCTCATTTCTCCCATGAGGCTGATTTTAACTCAGAGTGAACAACTTTGAATAAAAGTAATTACTGAGTTCTACAGATGAAGCACATTGTGAGTGCTTTATACCATCGTGAGCCTAAGAGGGGTGCAATGAGACAGCCCCATTCTCATACCACAGCGTGGCTATGTGACTTCTGCTGGACTCAGATATAGCTAGAACACTAAAGTCAGAATCACTCAACTAATAAAATCCAGTCCACGTTCTAAGGTCAAAGTTAATTGAGCCAAGGTTAGGCAAAGGTGGAGAGAAAATGGGAGCAGACAATGCAGACGAGGACAAGACAGCGCACAGATAAGACACAGTGAGTCGCCTGACTATTGAGTGTGCAGTCACCATCCACCCAGAGCAGAGAAGGACATAAATCCTCGGCCAGCCTTTTCTGCCTCTAGGAAACCTTGATTTTCCACAGTGACCTCCTCCTCACCTTCCTCTATCACACTCTTTTGGTTTGTTTCAAAGCCTTTTCTGTCAGATAAATATTTTCCTTTTACAAATATCTGAAAACCATGAGTTGCAGTAGTCAGTTTGTTCTAAAGAGTTAGGTGGACATGCAGAATGATAGGAAAAAGCATACAGTATTTGATGGATGCAAAGTAAAAGGCACAGTACTTTCTCAATAAAGTTGGACTCCATCATCACTAAAGATGTTTCATGGGTAAGTGAATATGCAAATATACAGATATACCCAGATGCACAAAACCTGACACATCAATGCACACAAACACATACTTGCACATTTAAGTACCCATACTCACAAACACCCACACAAGCACTTATTCTTAGCACACAAGAAACATGGACATGCACAGACACACTAGCTACCCATGGGCACATGCACACACACACAAAGGGTCACTATTATGCAACAAGAGGCAGCACACACATACGGAGATAAAAAAACACACATGGAGGTACACACACAGAGATGAATAGAAATTCACCACATAGCACACACGAGGACACAAACACTTCTGAACCCAGAATGGGCAGAGAGAAGACTATTGCCTTTCAGAACTTTTTCTACAGCAGGAAGAGGTAGTGGGTTCTCACTGCTCTATCCAAGGCTCTTAGACTCAGCCAGGCTCTGCTACCCTGGCCTGAACTTTTCCTTTCATGAACTTTATCCATCCTGAGACTCACTAATCCCACAGGTTCCAAGTTGATCCATCCATCACAGTTTCTTTACTAAACCTATCCTGGCTCCTCCAAAGAAGACCTTGATAGCGCAAGTGAAAGAAATTGACTCATGGACAACACCCATGAAGTTTTCTAGAATCCAGTGCACATAAAATGAATTCAGACCCAGTGTCCACCAGGAGGATGCTAATGACATCACCTGTAGTGCTTTTCAGGTATGCAGCCCTCTGCACAACTATGAGAAAGAATCTTTTCTAAGACACAGTCATATACCTGATATAGTCAGCCACACAATGTCAGCAAGGAGATGCACTGTGGGATTGCTTGTGGTGTTGTGAAACCATCGAGACAAACCAGACATTTTCTGTGGTGTTAGCTCTGTGCAGTGAAAGGAAAGATGTCTACTTTTAATTTTTAAAATAGCTGTATTGTTTGATTTCTGTTAATGCAAAACACAGTGATTCCAAAACAATAAATATGTGTAAAATGAAGAGACAGCTACCACACTCTTTCTTTTTCTAAGCCATTGAAACTTGTAATAATTGGAAGAGACAAAACAAGACCAAAGATCCACCTTGGAGAGCACAGGAGATCCAAAGTGTGCTGGCTAGCCAGATTAACCAAACCAGAAAATTTCAGGCACAGTGAAAGACCTGAACTCTAGGGAATAAGAGGAAGAGCAACAGAGGGCAGAACCAGAGGTAATTATCTGGCCTACAAACACACCCACCTGTATACACATCTACACATGCATGTGGTCACATAGACCACAGAAATCATAAGTGAGCAGAAAAATGAATATGTCATGCTCAATGAACAGTTGAAATTAGAGTATGCACATCTGGTGTTCACCTGAGATCCACTACACTGCTATCCATCCCTTGGATGACTTGGTGACTACAAATTCCTAGGGGAGCACACAGGTTAGTCAAGCTATGTTCAGGTGATTGGCGAAAATGTTCTGTTGAAATCTCAAATCTGTTATCTCTGTCCTCAGCCTGTCAAAGTCCTCCCACATCAATGCTCATCCAGTCAGTTCCAGACTGGAAGTCCCAGCATGGGAGAACTGTCCAGCACCACTCACAGAAAACAGGGTTGACAAGCTTTTGTCAGTGTGAACCAAGATTTGAGAAGAGAGAGAGAGAGAGAGAGAGAGAGAGAGAGAGAGAGAGAGAGCAAGCGAGCAAGCACATTGGGATGCTGGAAGAAAAGAGACCACATGACCCCTCCCCAGCCAAAGTTGACAAAGAGAAGCACTCACTTGGCATTGGCACTGGGCTCAAGCTGCTTTCCTTCCTGTGATCTCACATGACCTCTGCAAAGTAAATGAGCCACAGGCCACTGACTCCATCAATGAAAGCTCTGTGCTATTCCCTAAGTAGCTCTCTGCATAGCAACCCTCTGACCACAACGACATGTAGGTGTGTGATAAGTGACTGACCCATCTCCCTCAATTGACTGCAGTTTCTAGCAGAGCAGGAGGGTTTACTCGACAATCATCCAGTTCCTTTCAAGAGGACAACTCTCCAAAGAGACTTGAGAATGATCACAGAAATGAACACTTAAATTTTTTGTAGCTGGGAGTTAAATGGGTGGTCAGGTGGTTATATGGGTGTCTCTATGCTTATGGTCGGACAGGTAGACAGCATGTCCTCGCTGCCTCAGCCTACCTGATGTTGCTCAGCCCAGGGGTCACAGATCTTCTCATAGAACTCCTTAAAGAGCTTCTTTACCTCCTTGCAGGTCTCTTGCAGTAGAATCTACTCCTCTCCCACCTTTCTGTTCTCAAATCTCAATACACATACAATTTTTTCAGCTGAGTCAGGACCAGGCTGTGAAGAAAACTGAAGCACCACCCAAAAATGGTGAGCACCATCCAGGCTCCATTTGCCATCTCCACCTCCAAGAACCACCAGCCCTGAAAAGTCCCAGTTCCCAGACAACCCAAGACTGGAGCTCAAAGTAGCCAAGCCAGCACTATTCAGAAGCAGGCAAAATCCAGGGAATACCTAAATTCCAGAAAGGCACAAACTACTGGTCCCGAAAGTGATGCTGGGTCCCCAAGAACAGGATGCAGCCTCCACCTGTGCTTAACAGCTCATGTTATTGGGAAAGAATAAGCAGGGAGAGGCCAAACACTCTCTGAAAGAAGGCAGAAGTTCCCAACCAAAATAAATTTTGTCTATGGGTCCCATGGAACCCAGATCTGTGAAGCCCCTGCCAGAGCCCCAGAGGCCCTGCGCTGACAGACATCCCCTTCATGGTGCAAACCAGATTTCTAACTAGGGACTCAATTCCTGAGGTTGGCAGAACATCACTAGTAGGGGCTCAGTGTCTTTTCACACTTAGTGAAAAGTATGAGTTCAAGAGGTAGTGTAGGAGGCCCTTCTGTCTATGTGTTACTTTCATTGGTTATTAAAGAAACTGCCTTGGCCTTTT
>LOJH01015942.1:12935-23407 GCA_001685095.1 Ellobius talpinus | reverse complement strand
CAGCCTGGTCTACAAGAGCTAGTTCCAGGATAGGCTCCAAAGCTACAGAGAAAACCTGTCTCAAAATACACACACAAACACACACACACATACACAAGAGTTAGTTAGAAAGAAGCCTAAGCTATTGTTTGAGCTTAATAACAAGTCTCCATGTCATTATTGGGAAGCCGAAGGTCTCAAAGAAAAATCTGTCTACTTATGTCTAGCTAGTTTATGGTTTATTATTGATTATAGGAATAGTGCCTTACTTTTATTATTACATTTCTATGTATGTGTTATTAGTTTAAACTAGTTCTTGATAGTTTTGCTTTTTTGGTTGTTGTTGTTCGGTGCTCCTGTGTCATGTACAGATGACGACAGTTATATCTTTTTCCCTTCAGCCACCAGTATAATTTTCTTTCTTTTTTTTTTTAGAAAATTGGCTAAGACATTATGAAAAACAAGAGTTGAAACAGCTTTTCTTCTTGACCACTTGAACATTCTCTTTATGTAGTAATGTCTTTTCCTATTTGATGATACATGTATTTCCTCTCTCTCTCTCTGTGTATGTGTGTGCCTGTCTGTCTCTCTCTCTCTTCCTTTCTTCCTTTTGTATATAAGCACTCTACCTGCACATATGCCCGCACACCAGAAAAGAACATCAGATCTCATTACAGATGGTTGTGAAACACCAGGTGGTTGCTGGGAATTGAACTCTGGACCTCTGGAGGAGCACTCAGTGTTCTTAACCTCTGCGCCATCTCTATGAATTCCTAATTCATGAATACATGAATTTCTAATTAACAATGTCCACACACAAAAACCCTTTACTTGGGCTCCACAGATTTACCCATGCCGGTAAACCTGCCTTAGCATGTGTCTGCTTCTTCTCATGACCCTTGTTTATACAAAACCCTCCACAGTAGCACCAGGTAGGAATCCTCTCAAGAACTGTGGCTCCTTTCAAGGCCAACCAAGGCGGAAAATGGAGTAGCGAAATAGTTGGGTAGGACCTGAAGCAGAACAACCCAAGGCCTCCCGTCTATGCTGAAGATGAGATGCCATCGTCTGATATGAACAATTTGTTTACTTACAGCTGCTTAGGGGAGGAGGCACTCTGGCTACAGGTGGGAACTAATGGTTTTGTCACAGTTGGGGATTTGGAATAAGACTGGAGAATTGGTGACAATGAGGGTTAAAAAGGGAGGTGTCTTGACTCTATAATTTCTTGATTCTCCTTCCCCACTCTACCTCTTGACCCATTTCTCTCCTGTTCATAATAAAAGTTCCTTGAAAGATTCAACTACATTAATTATGTCTAATATTTCTCCCCTCACAACCAGAAAGATGGTGGTGGGTAAGGTTTTCTTTTTCTTTTTAACTTTTTATTGATTTTTTTGTGGATTTCACATTATGCACCCCAATCCCACTCATCTCGCCATCCCTTTGTATCTACCCTCTGCCTTTGCAACCTCCTCTCAAAAAATAAAATTAAATTAAAAAAGTAATAAATCTTGTTATGGAAGCTGTAGTGTGTCACAGTGAGTCACACAGTCCACCCTTTAGTTCATACAACTTTCCTTGCAATGAGTCTGGTTCAAGGCCTCTGGCTTCTGCTACACTGTCGACACTAGACCCTTGCTAGACCTCCCCTTGGATATCCTGTTGCTGCCCTGTGTCATGGAGGTCCTTCAGCTTTGAATCTGCAGGACTGGCTCCTCCAGGTGCTCCAGTAGATCATAGATGGGGTGGATGTTGGGTGGATTAACTCCTAGCCTTGAATCTGAACCTGGGTGGTAGCTGGGTTGGTCAGCCTGCCAGTTCTCCCCTATCCTCACCACTAGGAAGAGCTCTCCAGCGTTGTCCGGATTAACTCGCCCAAAATTGCAGGCCGCGAGGGGCGGAGCCCGTTTCTCAGGTTCTCAAACCCTCGGACAGGCTGACACTCCCCAAACCACTAAGGCCAGCTCTACTGAGACGCCCAGGCGAGATGCAGAGCCTGCCTGACCTCTCCAAGTGTTGGAACCAGTGTGGGGCGGGCCCGTTCTCCTGCCTTACCGCGGGTGGTGAGGGGTGGGCGGGGCACCTCTCTCCCTTGGCTGAGGGTGACAGGTAAGTTATACTGAATTCTTTCAATCATCAATGGATTGCTTTTTATTTGTTTTGAGACAAGGTCTCAGGCTGGCTTTGAACTCAATGGAGAGTAGCCAAGGATAATCTAAACTTCTGATCCTCCTGCCTTTATCTCTCAAGTGCTGGGATCACAGCTGTGTGCTACTTTCCCAGATTCCAGTTTGTTTTCCTTGCTTGCCTGTGGCTCCCATTTTCATCATCATTTGATTTAGTGCTTATTCACAAACTGGGGATTTTGTTATAAATTTTACCATTGCCTTTGACAGTAACTTGGCCATCAAACCCAAAGTCTTGGACCCGTTAGGCAAGTGCTCTAGCACTGCGCTATACCCTCGGCCCTCATATACTTTTTTTTTTGAATTAAGAAATCCAATCACCTTACAAGAAGTAACGCACAAAGCTATGCTCATGAGGGTCTACTGGCTTTACCGTGAACTTCGTCTTCCGGAAGTGACCGGACAGAAAGGCCTTCTGAAGTCTCAGTTTAGGTGTCACCTGACACAAAACACGTCAGGGTCGTGCTACCAAGCAATTACGTGGTATGAACCAGAACTGAAAGATGACGCTGTTTCCGGGGAAATGTCACAGTGGTCTTTATTTTGGGCTTTATGAGAAGCTCTAAAAAAATTCTCTCCCCCTCACCCCATACCCCTTCCACATTGCTTTTTGTTTTTGTTTTTGAGACAATATTCATACATAGCCCAGGCTAATCTTGAACTCACTGTTCTCCTACCCTGACTTCTGAGTCCTAGGATTACAATATACACCACCACTAGACCGAATTCGCTGAAAGTTCTTAATCTCAAAAGAAGGAAGGCTTCCCTGGTGGAGGTGAGGTCAGGATACTTTAAACTGGAAGCTAAGACTTCCTCCTAGCCAGTCAGGGTTTATTCCACACACTCCAGAGAGGTCAGGCTTGAGACAAAGGCTCTGATGTTGGCTGGTATGCATTTGATCCTTGTGCCTCTCGGTAAGAAGGCATGAATGGAGGGTGGGGTACACAGGCAAACTGGGACTCTCAGGAAGAGAGAAGGTGACTGTAGGCATCTAAAGTAATTGTCCTAGAGAAGAATCTCAACTGATGTTACAATGTCTGTTCTCTTATTTTTTTTAAACTTTATTTAATTTTATGTATGAGCGCTCTCTGCATGTACACCTGCATGCCTGAAGAGGGCATCAGATCCTGTTGTAGATGGTCGTGAGCCACCACGTGGTTGCTGGGAATTGAACTCAGGACCTCTAGAAGAGCAGCCAGAGCTCCTAACCACTGAGCCACCGCTCCAGCCCTAATCTGTTCTCTTATAAAATGCCCCTCTGAGGACTGGTCTTCCTTGGGTGGGCCTGTGGGCCTAAGACCCAACCCACTGTGGTCTTGAATTGTCGAAGATTAAAGAAATGGAGCTGAGCACGAGCAATCTAGTGAGTATGTATGACCCACACATTCCTTTCTCTTTGCTCTGACTGTGGTTGGTGGGTGGGATGGGACTAGCTGAAGTTTCTGCCCTGACTTCTCTCCAACGATGGTTTCTAACCTGGAGTTCTAAAAGTTGAAATAAATCTCTTTCTCCCCTAAGCTGCTTTTGGCCAAGGTCATTTGTTTGTTTTAATCGCAGCAATAGAAATAAAATTAAGATTACTTTTTTTTTAACATTTTCTTCCTGATCTCAAAGCCCAAGGGCAGATCGCTCAGTGTTTCTCTGACAACAACGGAATCATCTATCTGCTGTGCCATCTGTCAGCTTCCCTCACAGGACATAGATGTGTGTCTAGAAGAGAAGAAACCTCTGTCAGACTTTCTCTTTTGCATCAAGAAATAGCCCAAATTAACTGACACCTCTGGGACTGTAAGGAAAAGGATGGACTTTCTGGACTTTCTCATTAAAAAAAAAAACAGACAAATAACAAAGTCTAGGGTCATGTTCTCCTGAATGAACCTTTTGGGTTTGTTTGTTTGTTTTGAGACAAGGTTTCTCTGTGTAGCCCTGACCATTCTGGAATTTGCTCTGGAGACCAGGCTGGTCTCAAACCGCCTGCCTCTATCAAGCGCTAAGATTAAAGGCCTGTGGCACCACTGCCTGGCTTAAAGAGCCTTTCTTAACATTCCCTGCACACTTGCAGTCTGCCCAGTGACACGCCCCCCCATATGTAGTGCTTTGACCCTTAAGCGTCCTGCTGCTTGGCTTTCAGAGGTGTGGACAGTCTGCTGTTCTCTTTTGTACTAAGACTTTTTAAGACAATGTGCCATGCCTAAGAAAACTATGTAACCTAGTACCAAATCAGCACCTGCCGAGTACAGGGGCCTCCATTTCTGTCCCTTCCTTAGTGGTTCCGCTAAGGAAAAGGTTGTTTGTGACCTGCCCCAGTGACAAAGCCTGCTCCCTCTGTCTTTGAGACCAAGCATTTGTAATCTGACACAGAAGGAGAACTGTCTCCTTCAGACAACCTACTATACCTTCCAAATTAGACAGGACACTAGGCAACAGTGTCCTTGAAATAAACAACTGTTGATCTGCAGCCCACAGTCAGGCTCAGTACCTCTGGATGTCCCCTCACAGGTGACTTTCTGAGGTCCCTCTCTGAGCCTGTAGTGGCTGCCTAGTAGTTTTCAGGTTGTTCCAGTTTGCAGCATCTCATCCCCATGAGTGGAAGTGTGGCCACAGTCTGCCCAAAAGGACCCTTCCCAGCCTGCTTCTGAGTTACAGTAATCCGCTGGGGTTTTCATAAATGATGCTTCTGTTCTGACCCGGTGGGCTATCACTATTATTATTTTGTTTATAGTTTAGAGGACTGTTCATTGCAAGTATAAAAGTGATTATTTAAAGAGTAGTGGCACATTAGCTGGGTGTGGTGGTGCACACCTTTAATTCTAGCAGTTGGAAGGCAGAGCAGGAGGATCTCTGGGAGTTTGGGGCCAGCCTGGTCTACAGAGTGAGTTCCAGAACAGCCAGAGCTACATAATAGAGATAACCTGTCTCAAAAAAAACCCCAAACAAACAAACAAACAAAAAACCACATTAAATAAATAAGACTTTTGGCACGACATACCTCTGTGAATATTTTGAAGTTGATGACTCTGAAATGATTCAGAAAAAATATAGGTGTGGGAGCACATAAACTATATTTATGTCATCTGTATGTGCACACACGCATGCACACATGAATACACAAAAACATATGCACAGTGGGTAAGTACTGTGTTAGGTGCCCTCTGGGAGACCGGCATGGGAATAATGTGAGAATTTTGTGTGCGGTTCCTGTAATTTCTTTGTCAGAATGAAAAGCATACAAGTGCTTATGTAAGTGAAGAGATTCAAAAACAACCCTATAATATTAGCATTAGTTATCACGATGCTGGGGTTCCAAGACAGTTTTATGTTCTTTTTGGTTTGTTTGTATGTCTAAATGTCCCATGATGCAGATGTATGACTTCTGCTTTGTGATAAGGACAAAAATCTTGGAAGCTCTAAGCTGTTGTAAGGCTTTCAAAATTAATCTTCCTGGGTTAGATGCTAACCACATGTCTACTCTAGATCTTCCTGAGAGATGAGACTTGGATACTGCATTCATTAACGTGTGGTCTGCTTATCTTGTCTTGGGTGAGAAGGTGTTTTGTTCTGTAATCAAAACAAGAGGAAAAATAGTAGTTTCTAGAAAGCTGCTGGCAGTTCTCCAGCTCTCGAAAAGTAGTGGTAACTTCCTGGCTGTCTTCTGAGACCCCTCCCCCCTCCACATCTATTCCCTATTCCTCCTTCAGAAATCTGGCCCTCTCTCCTTGTCTGGCTTCCATTGGGTTTGGCCAATACTGGGGAAGGAACAAAAACTACATGGGAAGGAAATCGGAGTAATTTTTCTTCTGGGTCCACCCCTACAGGCTTGCTTCCAGTCGACCAATTACCCTCCTGGAAGAACATTGCATCTCTCTCACACATATGTGGTCTTCTTCATTGGGCTCTTTCCTCCAAGTCTACCCGTGGAAACAGTAGGGCAAATCACTAGCTGACACCCCGCCGCCTTAGCCTCTGCTTATATCCTTGAAGACAGTTCCTTTATTAA
This sequence comes from Ellobius talpinus, assembly GCA_001685095.1. NCBI lineage: Eukaryota > Metazoa > Chordata > Mammalia > Rodentia > Cricetidae > Ellobius > Ellobius talpinus. Next base: position 17,242 of record LOJH01015942.1, on the reverse strand, counting down.
AGTCTATTGACCCAGTTTGAGAGTGTCATGTTTCCTACTGGGACCCTTAATAGGCTAGCAATGCTGGTGTCTTGTGGTTTTAAAAGAAATGTCAGCAGGTGTTCCTGAGAGCCTTGGTGGGGGGAGGGGTCATTCTCTAGAGCGCCTTCCTTGGCGGCTTGCCCAGTACTTTCTGGTACCATGGGAGCTAGCCCATAGGGAGGAGGCTTTCGGGTTAGATCCAGCTCAAATAATGTAAGTCCTGTGTCTGAAGTGTGCAGTATCTTCGCCAACCGGAACTCACCTTCAGCCTCTGAGAAACAACCAAGGGCAACAGCAATGGCTTCTATGGTTTTGAGAGGCACCATTGGAAAGGAGGTTTCTTATGCCTGATACTAGGGTCTTTGTTAGTCTATGGCTATTGTGGGGAGCACTGGCAACCCAAGTAGCATAACTCCCTTTGCCCCAGGCGCTCTCACACACACACACACACACACACACACACTCATACATATATACACATATACACACAAACTTACAATGTATAATTTTAGGTAAATATAAAATAATATGATTCATCAAGACTTTATCAAACAACATTGGTGTCACTTGTCTCGGCTTCTGTATTGGACTCCCTGACCCCAGTTGAAGCCCCTCTTCCTGCCTTCCATTTCCTAGTTCATATGGCCAGTAGGTATCCTGCTATTTCCCTCTCACCCTGGTCCCACCCCAACCCATAGTGTCTTTATATTTTTCTGGTTTCTTTGCCTACACCACGTGGTTTACTCACATCTAAAGGTTTGGAGCTAGGAGCTGCAGATGAACGAGAACATGTGGTGTTTGTTTCCGGTCTGGTACCTTACTCAGTGCAATCTTTTCTAGATCCATCCATTTACTTGCAGATTTCATTTTTCTTTACAGCTGATTAGTATTCCATTATACATAGATAGGTACCATAGGGTTATAGCATTAGGAAGGTTGAGAGCCACTGCCTTGGATGCTAGTGGAGCCTATAGGTGCAGTCCAAGTATAAAATGCTTACATGCAGTAATAACCAGACTTGGTTTCCCAGCTGCGAGCTAATAAGACTGGCTTCTACCCTCAATATCCAGTTCACACTTGCCTGAAGTTTCAAGCCGTGGGCTGTGGAAATTCAACATAGGACGAAGATGCTGGGTTCTTCTTCCTTCACAGCCACTACTGCAGGTAAATTGTGGTTTATTGTCTATACCGAGGCTCCTGGTGATAGGTGCACCAGCTGGTACCTCTCAGGACAGCAATGTGGGCCAGGCACATCCACTGCAGCATGGCAGTCTGGGGAGAAGAGGGGAACCCCTGCCCTCAACCCACATCTCCCTGAAGAACAAAACCGAGGGGCTGAAGAAAGCCTTTCAAAGGGTTTCTGGGTGTCTTGGCATCAGGCTTTTGAGCCCAAGCTTTCCTTCTTTTTATGTGAATAGAGCTCAGACCCCCAAGGATGCTCCCAGAATTACAGAGACTTGTACCAAGTGAAGCTGAGAGGAGCATTCCTAATGATGGGAAACTGTTATGGGCAAGACTGGGAAGGGCTGACCTGTGACTCGCAGCAAATAACATTGCTGTATCTCTTGCACGATGTGAAGAGCGGATCCTGAAACCCTGTAATCCCAGACTTGCCCAACCTACAGGAGGAACTACAGCAGCACCTTAGAAATAGCCCCGGGGAATATAGCTGTGTCCCTGCTGGTAACCCAGTGCTCACGAAGCTAATTGCTTCCTGAGGACAGTGGTTTTGCTTTATCTGTCTTAACATCTGGGGACAGAGGATGGTAGCATTTTTTTAATTAAGATTCCAGAACAGAAACTACCTGTATGTCCCAGGAAATCTACCAGGACAGGCTATACTAAGAACACACTGATAGTAATCCTCCACTTGGCCAGGGCCCCAAGGCAAGATGGCCTGTCACAAGGACACTAATGTCACCAAAATGAAGTAGAGGATCCAAACTGTTGCAGTCACTGCAGTTATAAGAGAGATTAAAATACCTCTGCTTGGCCTTGGAAAATAGTGATAGGAAAATAAACTGCAACATTAGTAATCTCAGGAGAGAGGTACAGAATAGAATGTCCTGTAGAAGCCAACTTAAAAACATCGAAACTCTTTAGTGGATGCTGTTTCTTTGTTGTCGAATCTGGAAATCTACTGACAGAGATAAATGCCCCATCATGCATTAGATTAGTGTTTGAGTAATTAAGGAGCTGCTATGATGTAGAACAGACTTTAGTGGGGAGGAATTCTAAATCTCCCTTAATTGAGCAAAGAGTTGAGTGAATGGAGCGGCTTATGTTGGTAGAAGTCAACTTATTGTTCAAAAATAAAATAAAATGCTATTTTTTATTTGTCATGATCCAGGTGTTCTCTATTATGTGATGTCTGTGTGTGTTATACATGTTCCCACATGTATGCACAAGCATGGGTGGAGGCCTACAGCTGAGTTTGGGAGTCTGCCTTGATCATTTCTACCTTACTTGTCAAAACAGGGTTTCTCAACTGAACCCTGGCTCAGACATAAGGCTAGTAGTCTAGCTAGCCAGCTTACTCAGGAAATCTCCTGCCTCTGCTTTCTCAGTACTGAAATTAAGGTAGACCGCCACGCCTACCCGGAATTTACATGGGTAGTGGGAATTTCAACTTGCTTGGCCAGCACTTTAACTTTGGAGCTATCTCTCCACCCAGCCCCTGGATGTGACTTTTTGCAAAAATAAAAAATAAACATTATAAACATATAGAAATAAGTATAGAGATAATAATATGACATCTGAATCATTTTATGGAAGGAAATCATTTTTGGAAGGAAAAGCAAAACTGAGATGTCCAGTGCTAGGAATATGGCTTAGTAGAGAGAGGGCTTTCCTACCATGTACAAATCCCTGCGTTCAATTCCTGCACACATAAAACCAAACATGGTGTACATGCCTGTAAGTGTGGTGTACATGTCTGTAAGTGTGGTGTATATGCCAGCTCTTGGGGGCAGTAGAAAGGAAGGAACTCAGGAGTTCAGGGTCATTGTCAGCTACATCTTGAGTCTGAGGCCAGTCTGGGCTATATGAAACTCAGGGTTTTTGTGAGTTTTTTTTTCTCCTTCTTTTTAACTGCTCAGGGTGTCTCTCTCCTTGACATGAATGGTATAAAAAGCAGAAATCACACCGTCAAAAGAGTAGCTCCCTCTCCTTAAGAAGAAACACTTGAGTAATGGAAAATATTGACAGGAATCCCCAGGGAAATCTCGCCTTGTTTAGGTTTAGACCCCTGCAAGCACATATTACTCTGTAGCAATATTATCCTTCATTGAGTGTGATAGTTACATTAAGTCATAAATTGTATGTTTCAGTCACAAGATTCAACTAGTGATTTACTTCAAAAATATCAGTGGGTCATTTGTCAATATTTCTTAATAATTTAGTCTCCAGGCTCACTACTGTTCTTGTCATTACTGTCCTTTTCTTTCTCTTTTCTTTGAGGTGCAGGGTGTTATGAGACAGGACCTCAAACTCACCATGTGGCAGATGACCTTGAACTCCTGATCTATTATTTCATTTGCGCCAAGAATTTATTTCCCACTGTCTTTCTCTGGCCTAATGTTCTTATCCCCTTTGCACCCAGCTTGAATTCTATGCTCTGTCTTGCACATACACCCATCCACTTACCCGTAATTCTCTTGTTTGCACGCACTGATTTCTTTTGAGTCAAACTAAAGCGGTTAACTCGGCTTGTCTACCCAATCTGTGCCTAAATCCATGTGGTTAAATGAAGTCGCAGTGAAATACTTCAGGCTGCCTGGCAACCACACATCCTGGTTAATTTCTCCCTCAGTTTCCCCAGTTACTTCTTTACACACCTCCCTCTTCAAACCCTACAAGCTCACGCACTAGTCTCAAACTTGGTTGGTGACATTTCTCTTTTGGAAATGTCTGAGAAATTCTGAGCAATCATTAAGACCTTCCAGTGACTCCCACAACCACTTCTGCCCACTGTCTACCACACAGTTTCCTTTAAGATGAAACTCCCATGCAGCTAGTGGAAGCCCATCCTCCCATGCATCCACTAGACCTCACCGTTCTTGTCTGCAGAGGGAAAGTGTTCTAGTACTTTCTGTCTTGCACTAATGACTTTTTACTGCCTCTTGGGTTACTTTCATTAACAGGTTAATTTCTTTCCCATCTTTAATCCCAAAAGTTGCTTATCTTGTCTCTGTTTTTTCCAGCCGATTTCCACTCCATTTCTTTACAAAACGAAACAAACAGGGCTGGAGAGATGGCTCAGAGGTTAAGAGCATTGCCTGCTCTTC
>LOJH01015941.1:0-23140 GCA_001685095.1 Ellobius talpinus | reverse complement strand
GAGAGAGAGAGAGAGAGAGAGAGAGTAGGCAGAGTCAGGGAGAAGCCATGTAGCTGCCCACAGGAGACAGATGCCTCTGCCAGATACCAACAGAACATTGCTGGTAAGCCACAGCCACCTGGATATATACAGATTAATAGAAATGGGTTAATCTAAGATATAAGTTAGTCAGAAATGCACTTAAGCTATGGGCCAAACAGTATTGCAGTTAACACAGATTTCTGTGTGATTATTTTGGGAGTCTGAGCAGTTGGGAAACAAACAAGCAGTCTCCAACAACAATCTCCCCCATTTTATTCCAGACATTCAGGCACAGCTGTGGCTGAATCTACAGAGGTACAATTTGGATTTAGGCGAGATGCTAATACTGTAGGTAATGCTCAGCTGCTGGCCTTTCTAGTTCATCTTTTTAACTTTCTGTCATTCTTCTAGTTGACAGTGGACAAGAATAACATGTCTACCTTACATGACTGCAGGCAGAAAATTTCCAGAACAAACTGATCTTTCATGTTATGATGCATTATATTATGATGTCAATGTTCCTCATACTTGAGCAGAAAGTGCCACTGCCCACTGAGGAATGTCCCATAACTTGCCACTAATATTCAAACAGAAAACACAACTATGAGAATGTCCCCCACACTTGTTCTCTTCACGTCTGACTGTTGCTTCCCTTCTGCTTGCAGTCCTCTAAGGCTATGGATGTTGTGTAAAACTGGTACCCAGGTATACTTGTCTCTCTTTGGTATATTAGGTATTAGGACTGTCATATCTCAGTTGCCTTCTCCTATTACAAGGCTTGGATGTTTGCTTGGTGTAACCTGATTCTTTTGGAGACCACACTATGTGTTCTCTTTCAAAATCTACTGATTGGTTTCTTTTGTGCTTCTGCAGAGAACCATAGAGCTGGCTTGACCTAGCTGCCATGAGACCATGAGTCATAGGGTTTTCAGGTTAGAGTCCATGGCTTCTGGGGCACAACGTGCCTTCCAGTTCTCAAGAGACTGATGTACTCCTTCGGGCAGTGAAGTATTCAGGCCACCGTGTGTTTTTCTCTGTATTCCCTGAGTAATCAAGGAAGCATGGACACTTAATGGGACAAAAAGTCTTAGATATTAATCTTGTGTACCCTGAAAGGCTTGTAGACTTCACTGTATCCTGGCAACTATTCTGTTTATGAAAAAGGTATAAAAGTCCGATTGCTTTCAGTAAAATTGCTACAGTCTCAGGTGTGCTTTGGCATCTCCAACCTGGCCTAATTTCATTCTTAGAGGCCATATCAGGTGACTTCAGCAAATAAGTAACTGTGGGCACTTACAAATTTCTCTCTGAATCTTTTGTGTTATGATGCATTATATTAGGACATAAATGTTTCTCATACTTGAGCAGAAAGTGCTTACAAGCATCTTCATACTCTATCATTTAATGGTATCTTTAGCATTATACAAGAGAAACTTCTACACAAAGAACACCAAATTCTATATTCTATTTAAAATTATTTCTTTTATTTTTTGATACTGTAACTCTACCAAATGCCCCACCCTTCTCTCTTTGAAATTCATGGCCTCTTTTAAAAATTACTTGTTCTTACATATATTTTTATAAGTTCATAAACACAACCTGTTCAATCTGTATGTTACTTGAGCCTCAACCCTTTACAAAGAATTACATATACTTAAAAAATGCTAAGATGAGGATAAATAATCTTCTAACGGGAAAAGCACACCAATTGAGCATAATATTTGTTTAAAAAAAACCTGAAGCTGGGCCTAGGGACATGGAGATATATTTTCAGCTATTCCTGAAGTAAAAGAATCAAATGTTCAAAGTTAGTCAAAGAAATCTGGTATGATACTGTCCCAAAAATAAAAAAAGAGTGTTGAATTTATATATTCCTTGGTCTCTATGTGTGTAAGATGCGATTCTATGTTGTTTATCTTCATGACTCTGCTTCTGACATACCACCTTTCTCCATTTTCTTGAGTACATTTTTTTTCCTTTTAAACTATCTTCTACCCAATTTTGGTTCTTATTTCCCAATGTTGTCCTCTGATTCTCTCCTTGTTTCTCCTTGTTTCAACAAAACATACTGAACTGTGTTTGTTGTTGTTAGTTGTTCTTGTTTTACTTGCAGAAATTTTCTTGGGAAGTTACAACAGCCAACAGGAAAGCTGTCAGTAGCCTTAGCCCCCAAGTTCAAAGTACTATAATCTTAAAGCCAGCTTTGAACTTTGGTATTATATCTAATTCATTTATATCTAAGCTTTCCTCTAGCTAATTCCTATTATATTTCCTATGATAGAAGTTTTTGTTATGTTGGTATCTGTTATAGTATACTAAGATATTCATAACATAGCCCACATTAAATTCAGCTTCATGTTCTACTACTCAACCCCCTTCATATTTTTCAGTGATATTTTACAATCATTATATTATTTGTACTGTTTATCATTATTTACAGTGCTAAGAATCAGACTTTCTTGTGTTATGCATGTGCTCTAACTGAACTCTATGTCAACTCTCACAATATTTCTGCCCTCCATTCCTTCTTGAACATGTCATATATGTTCTTCCTTTTTTGTCTCGAGGAATTTACCTAATCACTGTTCATTCTATTATGTTTCTATCAATTTATTGAAGATTTGGTATTTCTTCTCTGACAGCAGCCCCTTTCTTCCACTGGATCTTTCAGTGAAATATAAGGGCTTCAATAATAATACAAATCTTATCTTCTGTGACTGGTATAGTTCCAGGGTTGTAAGAAGATAAACACATCCTACTCCTAGTAAATGCTCATGATGCTTGATTGCTTTTAGAAATACCAGCATAAACATCCCGAAAGATCATTACAGGTTGAAATTTGCTAAAATCTCCAAAAAATACACATAGTCCTTCAGAGTTCATTTTAAGAAATACTCTGTTTTTCTAAACAGAATCAATTACTAATGACTTTGACAAACTGGAAGCTGGCTGTGATACTGATCCAATTTGCAAATCTGGTACTTGGTAATTAACAATAGACTCGGAATACTTGTGTTCACATATTCGGAACTGGAGCAGGGATAGATCATGATCTGCTAGTTTCATATCCCAAATCATGATGAAGCAAAGATTTCAGAGAGAGCTTGATAATTTGGAGACAATTACCTACATACAGGCGGGTATGTTCAAAATGCTGGCTTTGTGAATGGGTGTCAAAAAATGGCTAAATGATTAAATAATAGCCAGGACCATAATTTAAAAAAATGAAAGTTGCATTCTTATGTCTTTTATTGTCATTTCATCAGTACTTGCATCCACAAATAAAATAACAAACCCATATCAATTTAATGCAAAAAGATGCTTGTTGCATTGTGCACTAGAAGCATGAAGAATAGGAGCTCAAGAAAAGAGTAGACAATGTAGACCCTTTGATGGCAGAATGGACTACATGAGATCCTCTATCAATAAGAACATAGAGCAAACAAACAAAACCAATCAATTTGGCTCTTAAGAAAGTACAATCCTTTATCAACCTTTTAAAAATAATAAAAAGAACAAAATAAGTTATGAACACCAAGGCTTTGATGGGGTTAGATAAAGGCAAACCAAAAATTGTGCATCATAAGTTTTGTTATTTTTTAGTGATATGTTTTTATTTATTTATTTTTAAAAGCATTTTTTTCTCATTTTATATATCAATCCCAGTTCCTAGTCCTTCCCCTCCTCCTGCTCCCCTCGCCTTGCCCCCACCCCACAACCATATTATTATTTTTAAGTAAAGTAAATACTTTGGTTTCTCTTCTGATCCTACAAATCTTTAGCCTTTTAAATTGAACTGATTTTGAAAGCATGCACATACCTACATGAGAAAAAAGGACAGAAGCAAACATGAAATCCACATATACCAGACCAGACGCTGTAACTAAGCATTGTATCTATCTAAACAGTGTGCACGACGAGACTGAGTCAGTGCTGTTGAAGAAGAGATGCACATTTTAAAATTCGTGGTGAAGGCTGTGGGTGGGGAACTCTGTTCTGTAAAATACTCTTTTCTAACAAACATCATGTACGACACATGAGTACATTTATCCCCTATAAAGGTAAATAAAGAGTCCATTAATAATCAATTTCCTTAGAGCACACAATCTATGAAGTCACATTTTTATATAACCTAATTTTGTAGCAGGACAGTTACCAGATACACCAGCCTTAAGTGATTAATTTTGCAATTACTATATAGACTATGCAAGAATGACTTTATTATCACCATTTTATGTCCAGAAGAAAAAGGGTATTCACTGGGGTGACCTGATACCCATCTGGTTACGTTGAACCTAGTTTAAAGCATCCAGGACATATTAATGGAGTGCATGGGATACAGAACTAATGTAAGTCTCCAGCTGAAATGGACCTACTAGATGCAGAACTAATCTAAGTCTTCTGCTGAAATGGACCTACTAGACGCAGAACTAATGTAAGTTTCCAGCCGAAATGGAGCTACTTTACATGATTTAAAGGAGACCAGTTCAGTTCCAGACGAAATTCCTACTTGGGATTCAGCATTTGTCCTGTGGTGTGCTGGAGCAATGCATTTGGGAAGACCTAGCATTAAAGGATACTCAGCAAGTGACTGTGTGTACTATCCAATCATGGCCTTTAAATCAGACCGTGTCTGCCATCGTCTTTCTGCTTAACATCATCTTCTGCCTTTGCAGCTATGCTAAAATACCTTAACTATAAAGTGTAAAGCACCGCAAGTTATTTTGGTAATTGAAACTTACACGAACGCTAGGTTTTCAAATCATAAACCTAGAATAACTGAAAATGTTCTATAATCCTAGAAGGTGACTAGTCTTAAACCTCATACACTCCTAGCAGAACACTCAGCTCAGTCAGTGTTTAAAACATTGGTTTTATGATTATTTCACTAAAAGTAAGCATTTAGAGGTCAGGCGATGCTTTCCAATCTACTTCTCTTTCCTCTGGAAGGCTAAGCAGAGTCTAATTATACATTCTTTAGGAACTGCATCAAATATAAACATTTAAAATAAACTGTTGGAAATATTCACTTGCACTCAATTTCCTTCCAAGCAGCTGAGTTTAGCCCGCACTCTTCGATGGGTCATTTGTTATGTCAACCGACAAGGGAGCACATCAAAAGAGCTTGTCGGGAATTGATTACATTTCTCCACCACCATGATTCAGGGTGCTATAGGGACAGTTACGTAAGTGCTGCATCTGCTTGACTTGGGCGAGGTTGTGAGTTAAACAGCGTTCTGTGTTGTTCTGCACTCTAATGGGCATATGAGCAGTGAGTATCATGACATGTAACCAGATCTGGGTCTATTGTCCGTGTGACCAGACTCAGGAAAATCACACTTTTGTGGCAACTGGAGTTCTGGGGAACAGCTGCTGATTCCACATCGAAATGAGAAACATTTGAGTGATTTTGATTTATGTGAGCTCCCAGGGGACGGGGGAATGAAAAGTGGATGCTTAGTGTAAACAAAATACCATTTATACAACCTACATAAAGCGATTGTTCTGAAAAACTTAACGTATTCTTTTTATTGAAGTATCCTGAGACTGTGTTGCTACTCCGTGGCTAGCACGGAGGACAGCCAGCATTCTAACAGACCAGCTGCAGGGATTTCCCGCAAATCGGCAGTGCTCTGCCGTTTAACTTTGCCGTCGGTGATATCCAAATCGAGACAAAAGAGTGCCACGCTAGGACAGCACGCAACTAGAAATGAACAACATTTCAGTGACACACTGCCTGAAAACTTTAATATCCCCTTCCCATGGGGGATTTGTATGGGAATACACCGATATCTGGGACTTGGGAATTTCCCTAGGTGGAATAACTTAAATGGGAAATATTAGCACGTCAGTAATTCTTAGAATCACTATTACAGCCTCTTGTAAAGTGGCTACATAGAGTTTTAAAAGTCATATATCTCTTTTAGCGAGAAAGGGCCAGTCACTTAGGAGATAGAATTCTCTTAGAATCTTGTGAAAATAGATAATCAGGACTAACCTCTTGCCACCCCAGATGGCATGATTGATTGGCAATACACAAAAAGCCCTTGGGTTTAAAGGTACATTTCCTCCCTCCCCCATCCAGCCCACTCTGTGCTTCTTATTAAATGAGTATGCCTTTTCTCCCTCACTTTTTCTGCCTTCCTCTTTTAATGGTCTCTGACCTTGGCGAAATTGTGAAGGATTATGCATATTATAGATGGCAAATCGCCTCCCTACAGGATGCAGGGTTTAGAAGTTAAATTTTCAGTAGTGCATGCTGTCTATTTCTCTATTTTATGGTCCCTTTGAAAAGGCTTCACCACTCTGTGTTAGCAAAGAGCAGTGAAATATGACTTTAGCATGGGTGTAGAGTTTCTGTGTTGTAAGTCAGGGTGTCTGAAAGAGGGTACCAGTCAATCCTAAACTCCTGTCACAGTGGGAAATTCGGTAGCCAATGATGTGGGTTTCAATTCCTTTCAAGGATTAAAGGTTTGTAAACTCATGTTAAATAATTTAAAAATAACAGGTACTATACAGGTGCACATTCCCAGTTAAGGCAGATATAGAATCATTTTTTTTTAAAAAAAAAAACAAGGAGCATAATTTTGATTTTACTTTCCCTGAAGCATTCTACTCATGGAATAATCAGAAAGTTGTCTTTGAAGAAGAAACTGAAAGCTTGTTAATACCAAATATCCAAATATAAAATTAGAGATAGTTTATATAAATTTAATATATTCAAAAGGTAATGGTTGTATGGGACACAAATAAGTTCTTTGAATTCATTATATTGATGACAGCATATTAAATTCAAGAAAACTGAGTAAATACAATGATGCTTATCCTCTTGGCACAAATGACCTTATATTCTTACATGCCTCTGGAGCAAAGAGTTAACAAAAAATACATTTCTCCCCATGTGTATGTATGATATCACATATCCTGCAGTTTAAAATACATTAGCCATGACCCATACTCATGTTTTCTAATAGTTTGATGGGCTAAGTTATTAAAGGCTAAGTTATGAAATAACCATTCTGAAAATGTTCAAATATTAAAACAACACCCAAGGGATAAAAATTGGATTAAAAAGTTTACTAGAGCACAAGGGACATTAAAACCTTCAAAGTATTAAGTAAGCAATACTTGTTATATGAAATGAATATTTCATCATACAAATGGGATGTGTGGCATGAACAATGTGGGATGCATAGATTTGGTGCCATGCTCCACTACTATTGAGGTACAGGCTGGGCTGAAGGGTCCGGAATTCGAGATAATTCAGGAAAACCTAAAAAAACATCCTATGCATAAAATGATATGTTTGGTTGTGTTGAATATACCTGCCTGCAAACAGTGTGTGCTACAGACACCAACTTTCAATGAGACCATTCTGTACTTGTGGGTCCTTCATGTAAATCTCTCTGCCAAGTCAGCAAGTCTAACTTTCAGCAATTTAAATTTCTATGCCCAGGGATAAATTCCCATTTGCAGTTTTCTGCCCTTTGTAGGAGGTTTAATCTGGGGGGTTCCGTTCCTTTGTGTAAGTCATGAGGTAAATTAAAGCCACCATGTACATTCCCATAGATGGAAAATCTAATAAAATTCCCCAAATAAGAACGAAAGGCGATTATTCTAATAGGTGGAAATACAGGAAATTATTCCAAGACAACAATAAAACAGCACCCCCCCCCACAAAAATACACACAAAAAAGTTCCCTTTCATCTTCAAAAGCAAAGAGCTATACTTTAATTGTAATACTTAAATCATACCTGGCCAAAAAGGAAAAAGAATACATAAAGAAGGGATGGAAGGAATGAAGAAAGTACCAACGGAGAAAGAAGCACAGAGGCAGCATAGGGTTATGTGTCCGGTTCTGAAAAGAAGCTTTTGAGAAATAAAGATTTTGGATTTCAAAAAAAACAACAACAGAATTTTAGCATTCAAGCATGGCATTTCAGAATAGGTGGATAAAATGTTACCTCTGACTGCATGAATTCTGTATTGTCCCACTAGGTACAATACTGCCATTGTATAAGCAGCATTCCACAGTCTCCATAAACAAAATGCTTAATGAGAACAGATACCCCACACTGTGTCTATTTTTTGGGGGGGAGAGAGGGGGCAAAACAAAAATGAAAGACCTAGACAAAATTCCAGGAACTGTACAGGAACTACCATGTTATGTATGTGCCTGAGTAACATTAATCTGAGTTCTCTAGAATGTAATGGTTTCCTTTGGGGGCATTTCTGCATCCACACTGCTCACTTTCCTCCATGGTCAATACCAGGTGGTGGGTGATTGCCACTGCCACTTGCAGTCTGCGTGTTAGCAGTCTTGGGAGAAGTCAAGATTTTTAAAAATACTGGTCAATAGCATTTATCTTTATCCCAGCTCATGTTCCCTTATGCCAGTTGACGGGGTCAAAGGTATATTTTTAAAATAATTCTTTGGCAGAAATGAAATACCTCTGAATTTTTTTCTGAAGCAAGTCTTTGTGATTTTAAAAATGACTGGACTGTTATAATCATAATGAATTGCTTAAAAATGTCATTTTGAGTGTCCTTTGTAAAATTAATATTGGTAGATTTGATGGGATAAAAATCCAAGTTTTAGAAATTCATACATTGCAGAGAACATTGAAATAATTAGTTAGAAGGAGGAAAACTAAGGAAATTTCTTGTGTTCTTATAAGTTAAATTAGTACTTAAACATGCTACAATTTTGTATAATTCAAAAGTGTGTGTGTGTTCAGGCATGCATGCATGGCATTCACATGTGTTTTAGATAGTATCTTGCCCACTTATCTTGTAGTTATTCCAACTGGAACTCACTCTGTAGAACAGGCTAGCCAAAAACTGGTTGTGTACTCTTGCTTCCAACTTCCTAAGTGAAGTCACAACAGCTGTAAGTAACTATGCCAATCCAATATACTTTTTATTATCCTGTCACAATTTTATTTTACCTGAAAGTAGCATAACAGCAAACAAATTACTGATCTACTTGACTAAAAGTATGTTAAAAGTTTGAAATATAGTTGAATTGATGATACACACGTATTGGATTCTCTTTTGTGTTTCCCCATCTCGCACATTGACCTGGGCATACAGCTGCAAAGACTTCACCTTCTAGGTAGTTAGTATGCCTTGCCTGAAATAGTTATTTGTGCTTTTTCTGTATTTTTTCACACCCACTGTCACCTCCAACTCAAGCACCCACAAATTTGCAGTCATTTGCACAACACTAAAGTCAACAGAATGCCTTGTAACTTCAAATACATACCATTTATTCATTATTTTTCTGACTCATTTTATCATGTGTGGCAACATCATAGTATATTTTAAAGGTGTATCCTTTAAATGCTATCCTTAGCATTTGACTGTCTCAGGATACCCGTTCCCTTCATTTTTACACGATACATGTCTAAGTTGCTTCTAGGCTTGGACTGGTTGGGCTAAAGCTGCAATGAATACTTGGAATAGTCTTCATGTGGTCAGAGGCTTCAGTTTACCTTGGTGTGTTCAATAGGTAGAATAAGGCAGTTATAAATAAGTATCTTCCTTCCAATGCAATTGCCAAGCAGTTTCTGAAGATATTGTGTTCCCTCTAGAAGTTCAATAGAACATCATTTCATAATCATCTTGTCCCACAGCTAGAACTCTGCTTTTCCTTCTTGCAATTTTGTTATTCAAGGCCCACCCTAACTTTTAGCATGGTAAGTCTCATCACTTACTATCAAATCCTAATCCATATTTAACACTGTTTGAGATTTAACCCTCCTTTTGTGTTTAAGAACTGGAAAAGATAAAGACCTATGTATTAGAATGAATGGAAGCATAAATGCGAATATGTTAAAAGACAACTGCCTCAAAAGCAATTGATTAAGAAGATGAAAAGTTACTTTAGAGAAGATTTTCAGTAAGTAAAAATTTCTTCTGTTGTCTTAAAAATTTATTTCATATGTGGACCTCACTGCTGCCAATGTGAAGTAGAATTGTTAGTCTGAGAAAAATTAAAATCTGCCTAAGGTTTCTGTAGCAGTAATGGAGCAGTACAAACCAAATTCTTTGCTATCAACTCAGACATAAGAATAAGGATATAAAAATGAGTGGAAAGAAAATCATGAACTATGAGCTTTTAAGAATTATAGTTTCTTTTATCTACTAAATGTTAAAGTTTTCAGGTAGATAAAATGCAAAACTCCATGATAGCATCTAGAAGAGTATCATAAAACACCCAGATCTATTTTTTTTTAGATTATCTGAACTTCCAAAGGCTACTGCCATACACATGTAGATGTTGAAAATTAGTCCCAGGATATCATCTGAGAGAGTTTCTTTCCCAAGAATAAACAAGCTGATACTTATTGCATAGATCTATTTAACAGCAAAATACACAAACACACTGAAGGATGCACTCATAATGCCCTCTTTGAATTTACTTTGCTATTGCAGCCCTTTAAAACCTCAGATTTTAAATGTATCTTTCATGAGAGTTGTAAGGGTGTATTGCAAACAATCAAGTGTGAAGCTTTAAAGGAAGAAGCTGAATGAGAAATTAACTAAAACTGACCTTAAAGTTTAGAAAATTTTACTTTCTGTCTCCAAATATTAATTTTGTTAGAACTTGTTCATTCTCAAGGTACAGGAGACTTTTGTTCCCTGACGATCAAAACATTATACAACATTTCAAATATCTTTGCAATAAGGTAGCATTCTTGAATAGGCTTCCAGAAGGGAGAGAGGATCATTTCAACAGGAAAGACATTTTTGTTTACTAGAACCAGTGAAAAGGTGAAACTGAACTTCTATTCCAAACATCATTTTAAGTTACTTATAACTATCCATAAAAATGTAAAAAGTGAATTCATTTAGATTTTTGGGACAGATAGTTTGATGTCTATAATGAAGAGGTATTCAAGGCCAAATTTCCAGAACTTCCATGAAATGTTATTTTCTCTAATATGGAAGAAATGAAGAACTTCTCAAAATTGGAAAAAAAATCTTCCATCTCCTATCGGCTAAAGGAAAAGGAGAGGGGTCAGGGAAAGCTGAGAATTCAAGGAAGTTCTTGCAAAAGTCATCACCGCACTTCTGGAAACATTTCCTGTGGTGGAGATGGGGTGCTTTCATCTGTTTACCTCAGACTGTAAATCAACTCAGTGTATTGGAGCCCCAGATCTCTCATAGATGACCAGCTAAACTACAGACATCATCCATTTATAGACTACACTTTGCTTCTATTAAAAAGTAAAATAAAAATCCAATGCATTTCTGGAAGAAAAAAATGTTTATACAAACAAAAGATTTCCCATCTGCTGAAATTTGAGCTGCCATTCTGAAAAAGTAAAAAGCAAAAAAGAAAATAAAGACACAACTCTGAAACGCTTTGCTTAGAAAGCACTGCAAAGACTTTTAAAGAACCACTGGAATACAGAATGAAATTAACTGTCTATCTTCAGGGCAAGAAGTGCATATAAGTTGGCTGAAGTCATTTTTAATAAAGGAAATTTTTTGTTAGTATATAAACATGTATGGATTGCAATTATCGATGAAATATTTTCTTATTAGATCACTTAAGAATTACTATGATGATTTGTTTAAAAATAATAGGAAACTCAGGTAAGACATCAAGCAAAGAACTTGTAAGCCAGGGAACAAAATAAATGAATGAGATTTGGCTTTTGATTTGAGTTAATTACATAAGGAAACAAACATTCAAAAAACTGATCTATTTTGAAATTGATGCCTTTATCACTATGAATAACCCCAAAATAGAAAGAACAAAACCAACAATTATCTCAAGGAATATATGTTCCCATATAACAGAACCAGCATAGTAAATCTGATTAAAATTCATTTTTTCTATTTTATTAGTAACAAGTGCTCTATTCCTACCTTAAATATTTCTAGAATTTTTGGCTAATTTCATATCTAAATACAAAATTCTACAAACCCTATTGCTTCATGGAGACTACCATTGTTCTACTAGTTTATAAGCCCATCAAGTGTTCTATCTCTTTAAGTGTGTTATATTATTTTTCAGTAGTTGTAACAAGTATTTTATTGTATTGAGAAATATATGCACACAATAATTGTTAAAGATAGAAATTACACAGTTTTTGTTTCTAATATAGAATACATAGTTGTAGGAAATTGAAACATCAATATTTGCACAAAGTCAACAGATTAATAACTTCAGGCTTTAAGAATGAGGTAAGGCACTACAAATGACAGATAAATGTAAGTCGTTTGTGAATGAGAAGCATGTACATGTTCCACTAAAAAAATTAATCCTGAGGATGAACCATTGTTAAATGGCAGGCATTGATGCTACAATTCTTGGACTCATTCAATAGTTTCATCTGTGTATCTCCTATGAACCATATACGGTACACATTACATTAGAAACTGCAGTAAGCAAAACAAGGGTGTTTTGATCAAAGTGAGAAATAGGTATTTAGAAAATAAACTTTTAAAATATCTTCACGTGAACAACAGTTCTATGGGAAGAAGAAAAGGATCAATAAACTGAGAATGTTCTATAAACACCAGAGACAGAAATTATTTCTGAAAAACAAAACAAAAACGACAAAATAAAACTTGGAACAGGAATGGAGTACAGAAGTGACTCTGTCATTTCTCCGGAATTTCTCATTTAACGTTTGAATTTAGCTGCTCTGGGATTGAACCGCAAATTGGAAAGCTTACTGAGCAATGCAGTTTTACAGATACTTAATTTTATCATGTATTTTAAAAACTAGGATCAATAAAATAAAAGAAAAAAAACTAGGATTATTATCAAAGGACCAGAAAAATTTTTAATTTTCAGTTAAAAAGAGCAAAGTGGGATATAATTAACACATTCCAGAGAAAAATTGCATTAAAATCTTAAGAGAGTGCTGTTGGGGAAATTTCTTCATGAATATGCAGCTAAAGTGGACACAAGGGCCCCGTTCCCACTCTAAATTTGGAGAAAAGAATAAATAGGAAAATAACTTGGATGAACTGACTTTCTCAAAATTATAGATATCTTGAACATTTAATGAAGTGTAATATGTCAAGTTGTTCAAATTTTTATCTGTATGCAATAAGTTATAAAAAATTATAAAACATTCTCTGTAAAGACAAATTCTAAATCTACAATTTACTGCTATTCTGAATTATAAATAAAAGTAAAGTATCTCAAATGCTGCTCCTTTGAACCACATTTTACTGTTATCCTTCTTGTTTATTTTTGTATCTGTCTCATTGCACACTCACAGTCTTCTAAGATACACAGCAGGCCTTGTCTGAGATTACAGAGGGTACAGGTTTTGTATCACTTCCAGATTTTCAATTAGATCCTAATTATAACATGCCTCATTTGTAGCTACAGGAATCCGGACCTTGTCAACACTACAGGACCATAACATGTCTGTCTTAATTAGACCTGATTAGTTTTGGGCCCAGCTCACATTGTGGACCCTGACTCTGCCCAGAGCTGCTCATCTGTTTGACAGCTGCTGGTATGGAAGAACCATATTCATCACGCTGCAAGTGACTGTGTTCACTCACTTTCCTCTCCTGGGACACTGGGCCTTTTGATATCCCATAGCTCCCAATGATCAGTCTCTTAATGCACCTCACTTATCACTGGCAGAATGATAAAGCTGGCAATAGAAACCTCAGCTTCTCAGGGGCTACTTACTGGGGGCACAGTGAAGATGTCCTGTCTACTATACAGTGTACTTTAATCTGGCTATTTCATGTATTCCAGAAATTGATTTCATGTCATATATCTGCAAGTGTATGTTTAATGATGCACAGAGAGAGTTGTTCCCGTGCATTTTTCTGAAATACATTTGCAAACATCCACAACTGTTACCATTTTCAATGATATTTAACATGACTGCAAAACTCTTGTCCTCAGTGTATACAGACATTAGTTGGTATTTTCTAAGGACCTTTGCAATTTGTTTACCTGAGCCCTCATTTGAAAATATCAGCATCGATTTTTTTCTTCATTTATTCTAGCAAGCAGGTTTTACAACTAATGGCACACAAGCCATTGGGACATTTTCATTTACTTTGCTTTGTGTCTGGGTAATACTTCAAAATAGTTGACTTAGTATTGGGCATTCACATCTTTATCTGGAGCTAGTGGAACTTCTTGTTTAGTTGTGAACAGAAGCTGAAGAATATCTAACTTACTAGGATCACCAATAAGAATGGTCTCCATATTTCTCTGGCCCTAAACCAGTGAATGGGGAGATCTGAAGGGGCATTTTTAGAAATGCTTAAAGTATGCAGCAATATCCTATCACGCAGTAAAAAGATACACATAATGAAGAGAGTAACAAAGCAAAGTGTGGCTTTTAAAATTTCATTGTCTGCTTAAAGTTATTAATTTAGAGTTGAAATTCTCTTAAGTGTAGAAATTAATTCTATTTCTATTAAGGGAATTAAAATATTATTGTTAAAGCTATTTTCTCTTTCAAAACACTAGGAATATGCACCTTGGCTTATCACATTGGTACATAATTACTATGAGTCAGTTCCTGTAGGCGGATGACTGTTTGAAGATTACTATCTGTTTGAAAAACTAAAAGAGATTTAGGCTCTAATCTTTTTCAGTGTTCCTCTCCAGAACTATTACGGCAGTAATAACAACATCTCGTATTGTGAATTTGTCCAATGTTAGAGTTTGATGAAGTGGTTTACAGTCTATGTACTCACTGTGAGGACTCTGGGTTTATCTAATTACTCTAATGTCCCTGGCTATGGGTTCTAGCTCCATTCCTAAGTATTGGAAAACATAAGACCATGGTCAGCAAGGAATTTACATTTGCATGTAGATTACAGTCATTCTATAAGATTAATGTGTAAGTATATTGTATATCAGATAGTGATAAATATTAAGGAAGAAACAAAATTAAATAGTACAGAAATATATGGAAGAATGGGGTTGAATATATATATATATATTTAAAGATACCATGATTAAGAAAGATCTTTGTAAATGTGCCTTTGAATACAGGTATTGATTGAAAGGTGGACCAGTGGACCAACTGATAGGTCATCATGGGCTATCATAACTACCTTGCCTTTTACTTGGGAATCTTGGGAACCACAATTTATATTGAAAAGACTAATAATATAAAAAACTAACACTTAAATTGGATATTACATTTTATTGTGTTGAAAACATACTGAAAGGTAGACATGGAAACAAGAGGCCATTGAGGATGCTGATACAAGGGATCATGTCAATGTCTAGTGACATGAGACCAGAGGAAGCAGAAGAGGTAGTAAAGATATTCACATGGGGAAAACTCAAAATTTACTGACAGAAGTGGTAGGATGAGAGGGTGGAAGAAACCAGGAGAAGTACACGTGGAAGAGTTCTACATAGAAAATGGTTTCTAGTTCTGAAATGAGGAGAGAACAGGAAGTCAGTTTGGGATGTATTTGATAAATTACAGCCAGAGGTAATGGATGCTTGCAGTGAGCTAGTATTGTCTGGACAAGACAAGGCTATTGCACCCATGAACTCTCAGTAGTTGTAGCTGCGTGCACAAGATCTACACATAATAATAGTCACTCCAAATCCCAGCACAGATGGAGGAGAGGTGTTCATGCGAGGAGCTGCTGGTAATTTATGGATGCTTTTCTTCCCCTTACTTTTCTTTCAGGTTGTCATCCCTGAGAAGATATCTGTGCTTCACTAGATGGTTGTACATACACACAACACAAAACAAACTCAGTGGGTTTGAGGGGGAAAATTCCTGAACAGTTGTGGTAGGGATGGTGGATGAATTGGAAGATAAAGAATGGGGGCATGGATTTGAGCAAAATGTATAATATTTATGTATGGAATTATCAAATAGTAAAATTGATTAAAAAGAAAAAGAAAAAACTGTTGGACTTTAAATGTGTCAAATAATAGTTGAATTTTAAAGCATGATAGTCTAAGGTAAGGCTCATGTGGCAGATATTCTTTTGACCATCACCAGACTCTTATAGGTGGCATTTATTATTGATTATGGATTAAATGTCACTCCTCAGAGAGTGAGGAGAGGAGGTTCACCTCAAATATTTAAATTTTAAATATGGAAAGAAAAGAAGAAAGCAAAAAATAAGGTAGAGATGGACCTTGGAGGAAGTTTAGAGGCAAATCATTGTCTACTGGGGTTGATATTCATACAGTCCTTAACTATGTCAAGTAAGATGGGGACTAAAAAATGAATTCAGATTAACCAAGAGACTCGACTAAGCAACACATAAACCACTGGCTTTCTCTAGAGGAGAAAATGTGTTAGTGCGGAAGGCTAAATCGTGGCTGGAGATTCAGGAAAGAATGCAAGTGTCTAATTTGGAAGTGTTATATTTTTATTTTTCTTCTTAAAGGAGTTTGCCTGAAAGTGACAGTTGAGGCATGTGCTATAATGTAATGTTTGGCTTTGAGTAAGACGTAGAGAAAATTTGAGTTAAACATTATTTCTTAGAGTAGACAAAACTGATAGTGTGAAAATAGGGGCAAGGAGACATTTCAGAGTGCACCCAGTGAAGGAACAGAATTTCACGTACAAAGCACTTTAGTGAGGAACACTGAAATGCCTTCTACCACCACAAGTGCTGGCAGAGGGCATGACACACAGGCAGATGTGATGATGTGGCCGTAAGACCGGAGAAGCTTTTACTTATTTTTAGAGAAGACCGGGGATTCAATAGAGTAATGTAATATCAAAGAGTGAAAAATTGCTAAGTATTTGACCGGAAGAAGAAATGACTATGCTAAGGAAATACAATAGAACTGCTGGATAACATAAAGGCCACTCCTTGGGTTTTAAAAACATTTTTTTACTGTACTTATTTCACATTCCCCCTTTTTGATATGTTTTCATGATAATGCCCTCCTGAAAGTAAATACAGCATTTGTCATTCTGGTTTGTCAAAGTGCTCATAACTGTCCCTCAGACCATAGCATATTTTTTGCTACATCAGGTATTAAGTACCAAAGAAAAAGAAGACCACATTATTGCAACATATTGCAATGTTAAGTGCATTTAAACAGACATTTATAGTTTGTAAATTATATTTTATATTTATGTTTTATGATAATAATTATACTAGGTATATTTTCTATGGATTAACTACTGTTTATTTATAGATAACTCACTTTACAAGTATTTGTAATTTTCAGTGTCCAGACAGCCTCTGTTCATATATGTCCACCTTCATTTATATTTATATATGTATATTAAGAGGCTACTATTCTCCATTCTAAGACAAACATTGCTCTATCTCTATAGTCACCCTGTTTCTGAAAGTTTCTTAAGCCATACCTTCCTAATGCTTTTCTTACTTAATAGCCACCTCCCTCCAGCCAAGATACTCATGGTTTAAATAATCTAACCATATATAGATTCTCAGTTATTCTCTTAACTCACTGGTCTAGCTTTAACGTCTTTATATTTTATTGTATTTGCTTCATATTATAGATTTAATTACTTCAAATTAATCACTCAGATCATAATCATCTACTAAAATTGTTGTAACTACTTACAAGAGTAATTGAAAAATTTTGCTTTAGACCATTAAGTTCAAAGGTTGTCTTCCACTTAAGTCGTCATTTCCAGAGAGCTAAACTGCAAAGTTTGTTGTTCATATAACTTCAGTCTTAACACATATTCTATACTCTTGAATCCTGTGACCGAATTCTGTGTATGTTTATGTATACTCAGTTTTGAAGTGTTCAATTCTTCCCCCTGTACCTGTGTGAAGCTCACTGAGTTTCCCAGCTCTTGGGCATTATTTTGTTAGAATCATCTCTCACAAACATCTGCCACTAGTTCTGTTTACATATTATTTTACTTTATTGACTATTTCATAAATACCATAAGTAGATGATATATAAAAGTACTTTTGTAAAGATTTGTTTCTTATTTGGTATAGAGGTTATCAAACACAAAATTCTGTAAGTCAACATATGAATTCTGGTCTAAAGGACAGCAGGTTGTTGTAGAATCAGAAAAAGGCAATGCTTTAGGTCAAGGCCAGCAGTTATAGGCCTTGAGTTCCAAGTATTAGGAACTCCTGCTTTTAGCAGTCTACCAACCTAAATGTTGATGGCAGCCACATACATCCTCTTCAAAATACCCAGACTAATGTATGATTAAATATCTGGAAGGTCCCCTATCTGGTTGAGCTGACACATATAATTAACCATCACAAGGGCACTCCTACCATTTGATCATTTATTACCATCCCAGTTCACTACTAAAAGTAGCTTACTTCTCTGAATCCCCATAGCATGTACTGACTGTCATTTTGAACAATTTCACCCTCAATCTTTTTTTTTTTGGTTGTTGTTGATTTTTGAGCAGGGATTCTCTGTGTAGCTTTTGTGCCTTTTTAGCTCTTGTAGGTCAGGCTGGCCTTAAATGCACAGAGGTCTTCCTGCCTCTGCCTTTCAAGTGCTGAGTTAAAGGTGTGAGCTACCACTGCCCAACATTTTTTTTATCCTCAATATTGTTTGGTAATTTCTGATCAGCAAATTTTAGCCAAGATAAATTTTGAACTTATTTTCTTCCTCTCATACACTTTTGAGAGTATCAATATTTAGAGAATCATATTTATATATTATAACAATATATTACAACATGCATAACTCATATATCATACCCTGGGGATTGTATACACATTTTTTAATTTATTTAATGTTGAGTGAAATTCAGCAAGAATTACAAAAGAGTGAAGACTTGGTTTTTGCTTTTTGAAGGCAAAAACACTGCTTTTTCAGTGCAAGATAGAATGAACTATAGTGATGTGTTTAAAGGAGTTCATGCAGACAGTATCAGTAGTATATGGTCGGTGTAATTGACAACATATTTTGTTCAAACAATACTCAACTAAAGCAGCTATAAATACAAATTCTCTGTCTACTATAAAAACCAAGGGTTCAGAGATCATAGCTCCTATACCAGCAACATAAATATTATCTTAAAACTTTTCAGCAAAGCAAGTATTTGGATCCAAAACTGTGTAAATTAGAAATTCCAGCGGTTGAACACAAAAACATCAGGTAACTCCCATGCCTATTGCAATTTTAAACCATTCACTTCAGCTACAAATAATGAGACATCGTATGTAGACTCAATACACTGTAGTATTTCCAAATGGGGCTTTAGGTTTGAGTGCTTTTTAATAAAATGGGCACAAGGAAAATTCTCTTTTGGCTTAAACTGTAATTTACTTTCAACAATAGGACTGCTAGCTCTTTCAGACGAGTATCAGGGAAGACAAAGAAGGACTTGCAACTTGGGCATGATCTTAAAAAGCATGACTTCACTCAGACAAAGTCCTCAAAGACAGTGCATGAGTAACAAATACAGGATGCAAGAGAAAATACTGCTTAGTTGTGAGATTTTTAACAGATTGCACCTAAATAATCTAGCGAGTGAAGAACATAGAAGCAGTTGGATGGTTAAAGACTGGGACACCTACAACTTTTTCTCATTTCATTATTGTAGAAAACATAAGTTCCAGAAGAAAACTAGCTTTCACATGTCTCTAGTCTGATATTTGTTTTATCACAGAAATATATGTGGGGTTTTGATCTTGGGATAGTCAATAGCTCTCTTCTATAGTTTTATATCTTGCACCCCTTATCTGTGGAAACTGGGAAATCTTAAGACAACCAGAGTGAACTCTCCTAGTCTCATGTGAAGTCTCATATGTAAAATACCATTATTAACTAATGGAAGGGGAAAACAGAACATATATTTCAATAAGATGCCATGAAAGTGATGAGCATTTTGTGATTTCTACATTAGCAATGGAGAGATAAGGACAAGGGAAGGTGAAATGGTCTTACCATAAGATGACGGAGTCATAAAAACGAGTTTTCACCAGAAGGAATAAATAAAAAGTCCCGAGATTATTTATGAAAGAGAGAAAGAGAGAAAGAAAGAGAGGAAGAAAAAACAAAAAAAAAACAAAAAATAGAAAGAGAGGAAGAAGAGAAGAGAGAGGGAGAAAAGGGGAGGGAGGGAGGGAGGGAGAGAGAGAGAGAGAGAAAGAGAGAGAGAAAGAGAGATTGCTTACTATAATGAACTCAAGAAAGAAGCATACCAGGTAGGATCAGATAACATATCAGGATCACATGCCTACATGACCTTTTAGAGCAAGTTGAAAATGTTAATGTCATCATTCCTTCAATAGAGTTTGAAAACAAGGACTCCATTTCCAAAACATGCTTTGGACAAATTGTGCCTGGTTTCCACCCAGGAAGTGGCTTTCAGGAAGACTAGAGTGGCATCATGTTGACCAAAGAACAAAACATCCTAGTGTTTGGAATCCAAGGTGGTTTAGTTTGGGTAAGAGCGTAAATACAGGACCGAGAGTGCCAAAAATGACTGCGTCACACTTGTGTATGCGTGTAAATATAATGAAAATATCTGGGACTTCAGGAAATTAAATGCACAGTCTTAACTATAACATTCTTCTTACTATTTCATACAAAGGTAACTTTTCCTTGAACATACAAAATCAGTCATTACATATTTTAAACATGACTTAGACTTTCAAACTCTAAGTTTTAGTTCTTAGATCACTAATTATTCTAATTTACTAAATCCAATAGGATGGTTCAAATGTTCTCATGTGTCTGAGAAAGGATATCAACCCTGTAAGTGAAATTATGGGAATATATCAAAGCTTCTGTTAAAATAAGTAAGTAAGTAAATAAATAAATAATGAGAAATAAATAAAAAATAAAAATTAAAGACAAGATTAAAAATTTTTTGACAAAGAGTATCTTCAATGTAAATAAATCAGATAATGACATAAAGAAATCATAAAGCACTGTAAGCAACCGGTGGGGCACATGCCTGTAATCCCAGCACATGGGAGGCGGAGGCAGATAGAGCTCAGTGAGGTCACAGCCAACCTGGTCTAACCAAGTGTGTTCCAGGACAGTCAGGACAGTTACACAGAGAAACTCTGTCTTGAAAAACCAAAAATTAAAAGAAAATGAAAGAAAGAAAGAAAGAAAGAGTTGTAAACATTTGAAGAGGAAAGCCTAAAAGAAAACAGAAATATAGACACACAAGATAGCCCAGAGATGGTCCATTGGCTAAGATAACTTCCTGTTTCATGCCCAGCATTCATGGGAGGTGCTTATAAACCCTGTTACTCTGGCTTCTAAGGATGCAAAGTCTTTTGGACTCTGTAGCCACTTTCACTCTTATGCACATATTCCTCACGGGAAAACACACACAGAGAACAGAAAAAGTCATATAACTAAAAAATTTTAAAAGCATTGTGAAAGTTAATAAAGAAGAAAATTAGTTTGAGATGTCAGATTCACCAAGTTTTACTTATAGAGGACACCAAATATTTCTTCTATTGTATGTAGACTAAAATTACTAAAATTTAAGCGACCTTTGGATGACCACATGATTTCATACTATAATACTATATACACCACAATACTATATATGATATATTTATTAATGCACATTCAGTAAAATGATTTTTATGTGGCTATCACGATGTAAGGGAAAAGACTTTTAGCTCTAATGTACTAGAGTTCAAATCTCAGTACTTTCTTATTAATTAACCCTGAATACTTCTTCCTTTCTCAGTGAACAAATGGTCAAAAGAGATCATTTATATACACTATGTAGCATAATTATTGTTAAAAGTAAATTGTCTACAAAATATACAACTAATATATAAGCATTTTTCAAAGATAATTCAATTAACCTAAGTATTTTAGGACTGTGTAACTTCACCTCCTGTGACCAGGCAAGACTACCAGTAGAGGGATTGGGATACCAACCCAGTCATATAACCTTTAACATATAGTCTGTCTGGCCTATGAGATGTGCTTGAGTAGGGTGACACAGAGATTGTGGAGTGGCCAACCAATAACTGGTCCAGCCTGAGACCCATGCACAAGAGTGAGCTCATCTCTGACAATGCCTGGACTTGCAGGACCCAGAGTGATGATAGCCCAGATACATAGGATAGAGCCAAACTCAGCTGAACAAAAAATGTCAATGTAATAATGCCTAATGTAATTCTGTTATACTCATACATTGGTGTCCAGCCCAATAGTCATTGGAGAGGTTTCATCCAGCAACTGTTGGAAACAGATTCAGGAATCGATAGCAAAATATTAGACCCAGTTCAGGGAAACAGACTGAAGAGAGGGAGGAAGGATTGGAGGAGTCATAGGGATCAAGGACATCACAAGAAAACCCACAGAGCCAACTAACCTGGGTTCATAGAATATTACAGACTGAATAAACAGCCAGGGAGCTTGCATGGGACTGACCTGGGCACTCTGCATATACGAAGCTTGGTCTACTTATGGGACACCTAGGAGTGGGACTGTCTCTGACTCTTTGGTGGTTTTGGGGACCCTATTCCACATACTGGGTTGCCTTGACCAGCTTCAATTCGCAGGGAGGTGCTTAGTCTTACTACAACTTGTTATGTCATATTTTAACATCCATGCAAAGCCTGCCCCTTTCTCAATGGAAATGGAGAAGTGGAAAATGAAGGTAGGCAAAGGGAGAGGGGTTGGGGGAGGGACTGGGAGAAGAGGAGGAAAGGAAATCTGTAGTCAGTATGTAAAATAAAAAAATAATAAATAAATAAACACGAGTCTCAAGACTTGGTTTTCTTTGAAAATAAATCCTACATATCTTATTATAAAAGAAATTCTATACAAAGACAGAAATAACTGAGATGGTCATTTTACTATAAAATGTGTATGAATATAAGGTGCAATGAAAATGTATAAATGTATTGTGTTGACTAAGTATTTATTGAGATTTTTAATACATATAAATTAATTTTAATGTATAGAAGACATTCTGAAATATATTTTGGGGAAAACATCAAGCATGAATATATATGAAGAGGCAGCATCTGTGGCCTGTTTGATTTTATTTAGACTTTGGTATAAAGTCTTATTTCTTTGACTTATCCTACTCAAACAATGTGAATAGGCACTATGGCCATTAATCAACATGCTATAGCTGAAGAAGGATTTCTTGAAATAAATTTTAAAAATATGGCTGAAGAACAGGAAAATATGTAATGATGTCTTCTATCCTGCAGGAATAAATCACCATTTTCTGC
>LOJH01015940.1:3321-20124 GCA_001685095.1 Ellobius talpinus | reverse complement strand
AAAGCAAGAATGATGGGAAAGGGAGTTCCCACTGGACCCCACCCTCTAACCCTCTAAATCATCTTTAGTTAACAGAACCTTCTTGAAGGCGCATACTTTCCCCCTTAGCTTTATGGTTCTGATTAATGCTTGACTCACAGGGCCAAGTTAAGCCCCAGGATTCCTAGAATTCCGCCCGCCNGCCTCAGCAAGAGGCCCCTGCAGCGCTTGCTCTAGCCTGTCCCTCTGGCTGTGGGATCTGAATCAATATTTGTTTGCTAACTACAGATACTGCCACTTCTTGCTTTGGGAGGCCCTCATGATAGACTTGGAGTGGGTGGAAAGAGACTAGTGTGGAAGAATGATGTCATTTGGCATGAGACACGCTCGGCATTGGGAAATGCAGCCTGAGCATCTATAATTCAATCTCAGTGTCTTATGGCCCACATATTAGGCTTCCAACTGGGCTCAGCTGCCAGAACAAGAAAAGTCCAAGTTTGAGACACTGCCCCACACTCTGAACCTTCCTCCTGGTTTAAGTCTGTTGTTTCTTCTCTCTCTCCCTCCTCCTCCCTCCCCTTCTCTTGTCTTTAGACAAGGGTTCTCATTTAGCACAGGCTAGCGCCAGTTTCACTGTATAGCCAAGGATGATCTTCCACTTCGGATCCTCCTGCCTCCCAATTTAATATGGTGCTGAGGATGGAATCCAAGACTTGTATACATTGGCAAGCACACTAGCCACTGAGCCACACCACCTGTCTTCAATACTGTCTTTGCACAGGTGCACAAATGCACACTCACTCTCCACTTAAGTCAGGCGAGACCACTGACTCTTCTCTTGGATGCTCAGGACTACCTGCTCCTCTACCAGGAACACGCGATATCAGTGGGCATCTAAGTGAGACTGTAAGCTCTAGGGAATCATAGCAGAGACCAGCTTTCTCAATCACCCTCCTTGCCCAGACCTCCTGCTAGTCTTTCTGCATTTGTGAAATACCAGAGTAGAGAGTTTGGAGGACACACACCTTCCACACTGTCCAGCCATGGGACTTGTGACTTATTCTTCTGTCCTGACTCGGAGGTCTGACAGCTTACAGTCTCACTTAGATGGCAAGTTAGAATGGTTCACACACTGGTTCTTTCTGGTTTAGGTCTAAGTTGTTCTTTTCCAACGGAGTCTGCTTTCTCAATTTCCCCTCTTTACCTAAAACTGAATGTTTAAAAAATCCAGGCCCAGTTCCACCTATTCAGACTTGGGGGCTCCCACTCCCAGCCTTTGAACATCTTCAGACAGCCTGGCAGCTGATGTTAGGCCAGCCTCTTCCCATTAGTGATAAGCAGCTGGTATCCAGCCCCATCTCCACATTATCTGGATGTTATGGCCTTAGCTCTGCCACAGGACAGCATGGGAACCAGAACAAACACAGGAACAAGCAGAGAGTCAGGCAGCAAAGAGGTAACCTGAGGGAGACAGGAGAACCTTGTAACTCCTCTGAGCTGTGAGTGTCCTCTGGGTGTGGCCAGGAGACAAAGGGCACGTACAAACGGTTCCATGTCATGGCCACTCCCTGTGGTTACAGTGTCCACTTCAAGTCTGGGATTTGAACTCAGACAGCTTGGGTGCTGCAAACGGGTACCCTAAGAAGATCTGAGCTCAGATGACTTAAAAGCGTCAATGTGCACCCATTAGGGAACATCTGGAGATCATGTCAGTGGAACCACCCAGAATCACGAGTCCCCTCAGCGACATGGATGGGGGCTGCCTCTTGTAAGAAAAGGAAAACCATGCCAGACTGCAAATGGGTGGAAAGAATTTCTGTTAAGGACTGGAATTTCCTCTCTGGTGGCAGGCCCACAGTTAGAGGAGGGTGTGACTTGGGGGATTAATTGTAGGTGCAGAAAAAGAGCCAACTTCTACTCAAGTCTCACAGTTGATTCTGCAGGACAGGTTAAATCCAGTTGATTTAGACACTTCTTTGGGATGAGCTCAGCTCCATGTCCAGGTCTGAGAAACAGCTGTGTAGAAGTGGGGAAGGGAGACCCAGTCGGGTTGGCAAGTAAATATTAATTTAGGAAAACAGAAAATGTCAAATCCAATTACTATCTCTACAACTACTTCACTTATCTTTTTCTCTTTCCCCAATAGATTCAAAATCTCAAAAGCAAGGCCTGTGTGTGTATGTGTGTGTGTTTGTGTGTGCAATCGCACAGAGAATGCATATGCATGTAGATGTGTGTCTAGTCCGCTGCTGTGTCCCCAATACCATAACTGGAACTGGGACACAGTGGGCACCTAACAGAGTTTGTTCATAAGACAAATGGATATTTAAAGCAGCTCATAGTGCCTGGGATTCCCTTTGTAACATACCCACTCTCCCCCAATGAAACAGGTCCCTGCACTTTGCACAAGTCAAGAGTTAAAGCAAAAGTTCCCATCAGCCCTCACACACATTAATCCAGGCCCAAAGTTTCAGGGAGAAACCACAGTCCTCAGAAATCAATAGCAATTTAGGAGAGTGCCTGCCTTGCCAGGAAAACTACTTAAATCAGAACTTAGCTAGGAAACCAATGATGAAGACTGCATGCATATCTAATGCTAATCAATAGGGGGCTTTAATAGCTCAAAGACAGGATGTGAAACATTGAGACACCAGTCCAAACCCAAGCTCTCAGCTAAAGCTGTAAGAGTTAGCAAAACTTCCTGAACTCTACCACACCAAACAGGAAACCCTCAACAGAAAGATCTGCCTAGGGGGTTGCCCCTGCCACAGCAGAGGCCATGGGCACTTCTAGAGAAACCCTTGGGCTTCAGGTAAGCTGTGGACCCAGTGAAAGAGACAGGGCTGTGCCCTGGTCTCATCTGCCATCTTCAAGTTCCCTGACTCAGATCCACAAGTTTCGGCAGGGCGGTGCCGAAATGAGGAGGAAGTGGGTGTGGAGGAGGGCACAAGTCTCCAAAGCGGAGCACAGCAAGGGGACAAGCAGGGAAAAGAAATCGGAGTAGAGGCAGAGACACACGTTTTCAATTAACACGATTTAATCAAGACTATCTTTAAAACTAAGGGGGAAAACCTGAAAACGACACCAGTGGCTTAGTCTTCCTACCCACAGACCACTCCTCGCCTTCCCATCTTTTATCCTGCTCCCCTGCCACTAGGCAGCACTTGGATAAAGTGCAATTTTTTTTTCTTTTTTTGGGTGCTAGTTTGGGATTCCAAACACCTTCTACAGAGTTCTTGAGGGAGTGGTAGGGGAGTGGCTTCCCAGTTCAAGTTGTAGACTCACCTAATAATGTCCCTGTGGAGGACCTTGGATCCCAAGAGTTTATGGTTGTTGTTAAGGGCTGAGGCTGAATATGACAAATTACTACACAAATGAGTAACTCTTTCCAGTTCTGGGAATGAAGACCGGATCTTGTGTCCCCTACTAGAGCGCTCTACCAATGAGCTAGATCATCAGCTTCTGGGGTTTTTTGTTTTGTTTTGGTTTTTTTTGGGGGGGGCAGTGGTCTCACTGTGTAGCTCAGTTGGATTCAAACTCAGGACCTTGCTGCCTCAGTCTCCTGAGTGTGGAGATTACCGCTATGTCTCAACTGGCAGGGTTTTTTTTTTTTCATTTGCACGACGCTGCGTTTTCAGTGCACTTTACTATCTATTTTTGAATGAACTTGTTTTCGGAAACCTTCAATAACTCAGTGTGGGTGGCGCTAAGAACAAGAGTTAGGAAACCACTTTTATAGATAAAGAAACTTTTGGAACCGCAGCCCTCAGGGCCAGCATTGGAACCTGCAGCCCAGGAGCCATGCCCTTTTTCGATAGATCCTGTCAATTGACTCATGGTGGCATCAGTGCAGTCAAAGTAACTTTCCCTACGGAACCACCCGGGGACATTTCCTTCTGCACACGTTCCAGAGAGTGGCAAACTCCAAAGAAAGAATGAAACCTGAGGTCGCTGTCCTACCAGACAATCTAGTGTTTGTGACAAAGACTGAGCTGAGATTGTTTTATGGGTAAAGGAGAACACGATACTCAAGACTTGAAGTTCAGGTGCCCCCAGGACCTCCCCTGTACCCCGACTTCACAAAAGTACGTTTGTCAGCTGCAAGGAAATTCACCCGAAATTGCAAGAGTTTTGGTTCAGAGTGAGAGAACGCAGTGCAGAAAGCGGAGGGGAAAAGTCCACAGACTTCACTGCTGGGCCGCAGGCTCCCCAGCGGCCACACCCAGTCAGTCCCCCGTTGGCACCTAGCATGTCTGGAATGCCGCATCCCCCGACTCTCCGCCCCACACAGGGTCTCCCCGCTTTCCAGAGGATCTCAAGGGGAATCACGATCCCCCACCACCTCTGCCCTAAACCCCCCAGGCGTGGTATGCAAAGAGACGTGTCACAACCCCACGCGGGACACTTTGCAACTCTACTGCAGGATCGCCCAGTGGGGTGGGTCCTTCTCCGTGCTTCCCAGGGTCCCCATTGCCGGAGCCTGTCCGCTTCCCGTTCAACACCGCAACCCCGAGGCCATAGCGGGCGACCGGGCCGCGCCCCACTTACCTGGGCCGGGAGCCTAGCGTTGAGAGCCTCCCCAGAAGCCGAGCGGCCTGGCTGGGCTGGGTGGGGCTTTTATACCCGACCCATCCTCCCTGCGTAAGACCGCCCCGCCTCCCCTCCCCTCCCAGGCCTGTTCCCACCCTGATCCGTGTGACTCACCCTCCTTGGAACGCTGCCCAGGCCCTGCCCTGCCCTACGTGACAGCCCCACCACCTCCCCAGGGCCATCAAGCCTCCACCCCCTGATCCCCCCTTACTCCTAGGGTACGGGGGCCCAGAGCTCAGGCTGGCTTGGGTAATTAAGATTTCTGCAGACTTGCCCAATTCACTTCTTCTTTTGCTTCTAGGCTTTTAGGTAATGGAGGGTAGAATTGTTTCAAGACACACATATTTAGATTCCCCTGAGCTAGGCTGTTGGCGCCCAGCTCTCCATAACCGTCTGCAAACATATTAGTTTAACCTCTGGTCACCAGATGGAGGAGCATGGGGAGGGCGGGCAGTTCGCTTGAAACTGCCCTACAGAGCCTACTGGGCCTTGGAAACCAAAGCTGCAGGGCAGGGAGGCCTCCAAACAGTCAGGGAGACCTGGAGGTGAGGCCTGGAGGTGCCTCCTTCCCCCAGACAGCAGAACTTCCGTGCTGGCTACATCCCAGGACTTCCTACTGTCTTTTCTAATGGTAGGTTATTGGCTTTTTGAGTTTTTTGCTTTTTTTTGTTTTTTTTGTTTTTCCTCATTCTCTTGACCAATTGCTTCTCTGGTTTTTATTGTTTCTTTTCTAACCTGCTTTTCCAGGGGAGTCACATGGACAACGCAGGAGTGAACTACGTTTGTGTGTGACTGTCCACACTGCATCAAAGCTCAAGATGGCAGAAGAATCCAGAACACCGTTCACCATGCTAGGTCTTTAAGCTCTCCCCTTCCACCTCTCTTTTCTCCTGGTCTTAATGGTTCTTCCGCATATCTCCCATCTATTTGTGTGTACCTGTGGTTCGCGTGTATCACATGTGGAAGCCAACCAGATGGCAGTCTCGGGGACGCTGTTTCTCAGGAATGGTCCACCTTGTTATTTGAGACAAGGTCTCTCTGGCCTGGAGCTCACAAATTAAGCCAGACCAGCTGGCTCAGGCTCTTTCGCTTGGGCCAGCTGAGCCATCTTCCTAGCCCTCCTGACTTCAACATCTGTTTGAACTTTCCACTTGAGTCTCAGTTCACTCCTAGGAGCCAGAGGAGGACAGCCAGGGGAAGAGATACTTGGTACAGTGCCCACTGTCACACAGCCAGTTAGCTGTGAAGCCAGCCCCAGCTGGGGTCTCAACACCCAGCCCAAGCTCTGAGTTGCCCAGCCCTGTCTCTAGGAGTTGCACGCAAGCCCCAGCAGAATGACAAGTAGATACAACATAACCCTTTTGAGACTGTCTCATTTACAGTCACAGCTCTTCAATAGGGACAGCTTTAAAGATAGAAACCACGTTTATCTGTCCACTGGGTGTGAACACCTTGGAACATAAGACGCAGGCACACCATGTTGGCAAGCCGTTGTTATTTCTCCACCCAGCCTCACAGGCCACCCACTCCTGCTTGTGTGTGGGAATATACCGGAAATGATACTTGACTGACATCATGTGAAATGTAGGAAAAGCCACCAAACATTCTAAAGAATTTCTGGCTTATTCTGGACATCTGGCAAAGCTTAACATATATGGCTAGGCTTCATTTATGCCCTGCTAAACTTGTCAGTGACCCCATCAAAAAAAAAAAGAGGCAGTTAGAAGTCATACGTGGCTATTTCTGAGGAATGTGAGACCAGCTCTGCTAATGTGAAGAACTTCTGCCTCGCCATTCAAAGGCTGTCTTCTTTCCTTGTTTCCCTGAAGCAGCTCCCTCTGCTTCACACATGGCCAACTGCCGCGGGTTAAACGCTGAAAGTCTTAAAGCCCTGAGATGGTCTTCAAAACACCATGCCGAGTCTTTCTGGATCGTAAACCATTTATACTGTTTTTAAACTTTTTATTTTATGTGCATGAGTATTTTTGCCTGCATGTCTGTCTGTGGACCACACACTTTCCTGGTGCCCTTAGAGGGCCCTGGAAGTGGAGTTAGAGACTGTTGTCAGCCACCATGTGGATGCTGAGACTCAAACCTGACTCCTCTGGAAAAGAAGCCGGTGCTCTTAATTGCTGCGCCGTCTCTCCGGTCCCCTGGAGTCTTAAGATAGATATCTTTGTACAGCCACATCCTTGTTTTCATCTTTATCCTGAAACTACTTCTTAATTTGAAAACCACTGACTATAATCCTGCTTGGGAAGCAAAGAGGTCTTTCTTTTGTGTGCATCTTTCTTCTTGTCCTGTCTCCTTGGCATCCTACATTCTTTCTGGAGACCTCATTGGTTCTGATGTTAGTCCAATGGACACACATTTTATCAAAAGCCAATTTGAGGGGATGCTTACTGATACATATTCGGGATAATTTGGAAATCAAATTGACCATTGCTAGGCAACAGTTGTATTACACTGAATGGATAGTTCATAAAAATCCACAAACAGATCAGATGGGTGGGGAAGGGGTGGGAGAGGTAAAATGCTTGACTTGAAAACATAAGGGCTGGAGTTCAACCCCCAGAATTCACATTAAAAATATGACTGTGGTATGTGTCCTTGTAACCCAAGCATCAGGGAGTTGAAGGGGGTGTGGGGGGCAGGCCCTTGGGGCTCTCTGGACAGCCATCCTACCCTACTTGGCCAGTCTGTGGACACTGAATGATTTGTCTCAAAAGAGTGCCCGAGGAACTATAATAATAGAGGCTGTCCTCTGGTCTCTATAGAAACCACATATACTCACATCACACATATATACTCACATCACTCACACACATACAATATACACACTCACATGCACATGTACACAGGAAAAGCTCTTATTCCAGTTGGACAGCACTTTGTAAAAATGTCAAGAAAGCTATGTAGCCAGGCTAACCTCTGAAAAGTGCAGTGTTCCCTTCAGCAGGACTAACTCTGGTCCCCTGCAGCTCTTGAGATAGTGGTCACTTCACGAGCTTTTACGCCTCTGCAGCTCTAGCCACGCTGGACTTAGAATAAGCCCTCAGACAAAGTTTGTTAAGCTTGTATCATGACCTAAGCCACACAGAGGCCACCATGTGGACAAACCACAGTTTCTACTCTGTTTTGAGACACATCTGCAAGAAACATCTGTGGGATACCAGTGTCCTTAGACATCACGGGTCCTTACTTCCCCACGGGTTTGATGCAGAGCAGCCAGAATGATCTTGCTAAAAAGCATTCAGGGTTTTTGTTTGTTTGTTTGTTTTGGGTTTTTTTTTTGTCTGTTTGCTGGGGGCTATTGTTTGTTTTTTGGAGCAGTATCCCAGGTATCTCTGGCTGGTCTTGAAGTCACAGCTGAGGTGGCCTGGACCCCTGATCATCCTGTCCATACTGCTTCAGAGCTGGCCTTACAGCATGCACTACCACTACTGCGTTTTTACAGTACCAGGATTGAACCCAGGGCCTCATTCACACCGGGCAAGCGCTCTGTCTACTGAGTACATGCCCAGCCCTCGATGATACAACTCTGATAATATAGCCCACATTTCTGACATCTTTTTCCTTGACTCTGAGGATTGTTCCAGGACTCAGGCTCAGCCTGTACACATCTCTCTTTCCTGTTTCAGTTAAGTTCATTCTTAGGCCAGATCACAGGGATGCTTCCTGAGCTAAAGACAATCTAGTTCTTCCCTTTCTTTTTTAAAAAAATATTATTTTATTTTGTATG
Organism: Ellobius talpinus; assembly: GCA_001685095.1. Classification (NCBI taxonomy): domain Eukaryota; kingdom Metazoa; phylum Chordata; class Mammalia; order Rodentia; family Cricetidae; genus Ellobius; species Ellobius talpinus. The sequence goes on along the minus strand of LOJH01015940.1, from coordinate 11,813 downwards.
TATGTGTGTTTTGCCTGCATGTACATTTGTGTAGCACATGCATACTTGATGCATGAGAAGGCTATAAGAAGGTGCTGGATTCACTGGAATTAGATGGCCAGTCATGTGGGCACTAGGAAATCAAACCTGAGTTCTCTGGATTAACAGTCAGTGAGTAATCTTAACCACTGAGCCATCTCTCCAGCCCAGCAGCTTAGTTCATCTTCATCTCCCCCACCTTGGTTAATTTTGGCTTTCTCTATTTATTTATTTATGAAACAATTTTTTTTCTCATCCCCCTTGATGGGGGGAGTAGGATGTGAAGGGAGCGGGAGGAGAGGAGGGAGCAGCTTAATTCTTAACTCAGTGCATTTCACTTCAACTGGGGGAATGGACAGTATTGGCAATTGAGCCCAAGGCTTTGCACATGCCAAACAAGTGTCCTGTCACTGAGCTAGCTACCTCTCCACTACAGATAAGATTGGCAAGTCAAAAGATGAACATTGCAAATCCTATCAACTACTATCATGTATTTCTACCAGCATTTTTTTAATTTTTATTTTTGGTTTTTTGAGACAGGGTTTCTCTGTGTAATAGCCCTAGCTGTCCTGGAACGAGCACTGTAGAACAGGTTGGCCTCGAACTCACAGAAATCCACCTGCCTCTGCCCCCCAAGTGCTGAGATTAAAGGTGTGAGTCACCACTGTCTGGCTCTACCAACATTTTAGACAGATTTTGGTACAACATGATTTTGTATTTGTATTTGCATCAAGTCAAAAACATAATTTGGTACACAGGACATGTTAGTTATGCTCTTACATCTGTTAAAGAAAGGGTAGTATTTTTCATAACTTAAAGTATTGTGGTGAGGGACTGGAGAGATGACTCAGCAGTTAAGAGAGTGTACTGCTCTAGCAGATGACCTGAGTTTGACTCCGAGCACCCAGGTAGGAGTCTGTAACCCCAGAGTCTGTAACCACAACCGCCTGAAACCCCAGTTCCAGAGGTATCTGATGCCTTCTGCCAGACCTGTGAGGACATGCACACCTGTGGGGATGGCACTCATAGTGCATATACACCCTTACAGATACATGCAAATAAACCTTTCAAAAATGTAGTTAGTAAGAAAACATACAGAAAAGATTATTTTACTGTCAACTGTATTGAAGGCTACCTGATATATTTTTGATGTTTTGAATATATTTAAATTTTAAATACTGCGTGTATCCTTTAAGTTGGGGTTAAAAAAAATGAAAGAAACTAAACAGAATAAGATTAGTAATTTGATTCTATTCATGTTAGAATGTATGTGTAAATACAAAAATGTGTGTAGGTGTATACATATATACACATATATATGTAACTACATGGGAGAATAGATACCAAATGGATAATGGCTACCTTTTGGAAAGTGCACATCAAAAGAACCTTTTAAATAGAATTTTTAAAAATTCAAAACTTATTCATTTTTATGTGTACAATGTTTGCCTGCTTGTATGTCTGTACAGAATACCCATGCAATGTCTGTAAAGGGAAGAAGAGGGCATTGCATTTCCTGGAACTGGAGTTACAGGTGGTTGTGAGCCACCATGTAGGTGCTGAGAACCAAACTTGAATCCTCTGGAAGAGCAGCTTGTGCTCTGAACTACAGAGCTATCTCTCCAGCCCTCATTTATTTATAGTTTGAATAAAGTCTCATGTATACCAAACTAGATAGTCTGGAACTCCTATCTCCACCTCCTAAATCCTGGGATTACAGGGTTGTGCCACCTTGTCTAGTTTTATGCGGTGCTGAGGATGGAACCCAGGCTTCATGTATACTAGATAAGCATTCTGTCAACTGAGGTACACATTAACATTTAACATAGTTGCTCCCATAATATTAGAAAGAGTTGAGAAAAGAAAACAGATAAAGAGCCAGGTAAAGGTGAGCTGCCTTCTTGGACAGTAAGATTATGATAGACTATGCTAGGATTTGGGGAAAACTCAAATCTTAAAAAAAAGTGTAGATAAGCAGTGGGGGTGCACACCTTTATTCCCAGCACTGGGGAAGCAGAGGCAGATGGACTTCTGTGAATCTGACATCAGCCTGGTCTACAAAGTGAGTTCTGGGACTTCCATGGCTGTTACACAGAGAGATCTCAAAAAACAAACAAACAAAAATACCATTATTATGTGTGTGAGCAGTCGGTCTGTATATGGGTGTGCATGCCACATGTGTGGTGCTCAGAGGACAACTATTGTGGGTCAGTTCTCTCTTTCCCTCTTTCATGGGGTCCAGGGATTAAACTCAGGTCCAGGCTTGCCCAGAAAGCACCTTCACCCACTGAGCCGTCTTGTCAGCATTCAGATATTTTTTAATGTCATTTTTAATCCACATGTAAGAAAGCCCAAGTATTAAGAAAAACATCCCTGGATAATGGACAGGTGGGAGCACCTTAGCATACTCCACTGACAAAGAAAACACTGCAGAATTAGGAAATGCGAAATATGGCAAAACTCTCACTCAAGGTTGATTCTCTACTGGTAATTTATGATTAGACCAACAAGGCAGGGTGTACATCTACAGTTTATGAAGAACACAAATGTATGATGGACAATGGCTCTATCAAGATAACGGGCGGCATGACGTTTACAGGTAGGGTAGAATTGCTGCCTTCAGTCCCATAACCCTTGTATTGTTTGTGTTGTATCTTTATCTCCTGGTACTAGGCATGTGTGCCAGGCTTCACTCAGACGAAGAGCTGCACGCAGAGCTTCTTTGTAAAGCCCTGCGCCTAGCCAGTGCGGGCCTCCTAAAAGTGTCTCCATGTGGAGGGGCTGACTTGGTGGGGATGGACTCTGATGGGTCTTGGAAGCCATGGACTTGGAGTGGAAAAAAAACAACCTAGACCCTTAACATGCACAGTATAATACGTTTAGGTCTAGTGATCTTGTGCATACATGTGCACACTGTTTCACAGAAACAAGTTTTATTTATTCATTGAAAAGGCCAGGTATTTTTCTAAGTGGAAGTGCTTTGAATAATTAAACTCAGGCTTAACAAATAGAACAATAGATCAGCTTTTTTTTTCAAATATAATTAGTCTTCCTCTTTCTTGGGTTCCTTTTCTGCTCAAACCACAAGGAAAGAGCATCCTTGTGTTAGTGAACATAACTGACCCTTCACATTCGTGGATTCCATATCCAGGTGTTCAAACACCTGCTCACTGAAAACCTTTGAAAATGAATCATGTGTCTGTATTGAGCATGCACACTATTCCCTAGACAACTACTTACCGGCTGCTCACCTTACAAATGCAAATACCATGCTACTTTATTTAATTTCATATTCACTTCCCCAGTCTCAAAATATTATGGTCTTAAATAAAATTCAAGCAGTATTGAGTTGATTTTTGCTCACCCTTCAGTACCTCAGATGAAGCAGAACCGAACTCCGGGAGTGCAAGGATACCATCTTACAAAGTTAGTACAAGGCACTGTTTGATGTCGAAAGGTGTACATGGATTGTAGGGCACAGGCACCAGCTCTAAAGGAAGCAACTGAACAAGGGGATCTAGCACCCAAGTCATCTGGAGAAAGAAAGCAGGATGGTGAAGACAGGCTCTTTTATCTTTTATGGTACTGACTGAGAATCTGAGTCCAGCAAGGGACCAGAGTAGACAGTCGCTACTTGGATGCCACAGGTTAGGCAACTGGCATTGTCGGGGATGGGATGTTACCCACTAGAATGGAAACAAATGGTTCCAGTTTCTGCCCAGGCTGTTCTGTCCAGTCTCTAGGATTTCCTCTTGTCTGGCTTTCTCCAGGTTTTCATAATCAGCAATGACCTTGTTCTTGATGAGCCAAAGAGGGGAAGATCTCAGCGTCAGCAACTGTAACTTCAAACACTGGGCTCATGCCAGCAGTGGGAGACAAGGTTGGGATCCACCAACATCATACAGCTTCTCATGGCTCCTGCTATTTCTCCCATTTGTTTCCAGGCACCAAGAGCCTTCCACTTCATTCTGTGGTCAAAAGAATCAGACATGGCAGGGAAATCAGACCACTGGGTCCTTTGAGGCGGTTCTGGCTATAGGAACTACCAGGTAGGTTGATGTGGTCATGAATCAGTATGGTATCCCCAACCTCAGACTTGGGACTGAACTTTATAGCTGCGTTAGTGACCACGCAAGTGTTTCCATCCAGAAGCCAGAAAACCCTTACTGGGAATGTTAACTTCCAGAGTGGCCACACTGTATGCATTTACAATATGGTCTGCAGCATCACACAGGTGCAAAACAATGCAGGAAACGAAACCCCAGTTGACCACCGTGACCTGGTCCTGTGCTTTCAGAAAGGCTAGGGGGTCTCAGAGTGGTCAAAGATCTAGGCTAGTGTTAACTTATCCATTAGACTTCCTAACCCAGAGCCACAGGTCACTGCCAGTTGAGACTGGTGCTCAATGTAAGAGAGAAGCCATCCTTAGCATTCTAGAATCCTCACAAGTAAATCTGTCTCCACGGTGTCATCAATGCCTTATGGACTCCTCACTTCTTTGGTCCACTCTGCTCTGTCTCTGGATCTACTCTTCACAGCGCTTCTGTGTCATTTTAAAGAAAAGATTTGAGCATCTTTAGAATTTGTTATTCATAGGAAGGAGATTCATGGAACTCACTCCCACTGGAAAAGGACTGACTATGTACAAAAAGTCAGTGCTTTAGTTCAGAATCTTTGGGCTACAGGACCTCCAACATGTTTTTAGACATGATATTGTTTAAATGTGTATCTATGACAAAAAATGTTTCTTTAAAGTCAAATGAAGTAGGATAAATATTTATTATTATTATTTGAGATAGGGTCTCTCTTCATAGTCATGGCTGTGGGAATTCCCTATGTGGACCAGGCTGGCCTTGAATTCACAGAGATTCACCTGCCTCTGTCTTCTAGGTGTTGAGATTAAAGGCTTGTGATAGCATGCCCAGTGGGCACAGCATGATTAAAAACAACAACAGAGTTGTTAAATATCCTTAATGTAATAGATTCCTAGTAATATGTGACATACCTCTGAGAACATAGGTAGATAACCAGAGACAGGAACATAGGGTGGAGACACATGCTAACACCCTATAGGCATGGGTCATTGGCACGGGTGGGTGCAGGGAAGAATGGAGCCCTGTTTTGTTACTCCCAAGGCCAGAGCTGATGCAGAGAGGCTAAAAGAGGATGCAGGAAGCTAAGGTGGAGCTTGGCTGGACACCAACAGAAGCCTAGGGCACTATGAGCCATCACAATCTAAGGAACGAGGGCAGAACAGAAACAGGAGGTGAAACTAAGGCTCCACAGCTGGAAGAAGAGAGAAGCTGCCAGAAAGGAAGTCAGAAAAGTGGGAACAGGTTTTGGGTGGGCTAAGTTGGGGGCTTCATTTGGTTCTGTGTTGCTCATTCAGGGTGGCAGAGGTCAGACCTACAGTGGATAGCTGTGACAGATACAAAGTCAGCTCTGTCATTTCTTCAGACAACAGAACCAAGAGAGAACAAGGAAGAAATGGAGACTTAGGGAGGAAGGGGTGAGTGAGGGAAAACCTGGGAAGTGGATACTGTGAGGCTACGACAGAGGAACAAGGGTGGTTCCTGCCCTGTGTACATCTGGGGTTTCTTACCTTCCCAATGTTAGTATCTCAGAATCTAGGAACAATGCATTTTGGCCCAGGTTACTTCTAAGTTCCTTACAAGCTCCTAAATTAATAAAGTTAAGCAAAGACAGTGTCTCAAGTTTCTAAGACTGTTAAGTCAATCACTGAATGATTCATACTCCAGTGTTATTACTCAGGCAACTCAACTTCAGCATCATGCCTTTGCACTCCAGCATCTGCTTTTCCCAGGGCACTGGGGATGCCTGACGCTTTCTAAGAGGGTGGGTCTCGGGACTGTGGTAGAAGCTAAGGCAAAGTACTGGGCAAGCTGCATGCTCGACCCTCGCTGCACCTCTTCTCTCTTTGCAGTCACCCCTGCATTCCATGGCTCCACTCCCTGATCTTTAGACCGGCCAGATGATCTCACTGGTCTTTCCCGACTCTGGGTTCTATGATTCATCAGCTATAGCAACTAGGGTGGGGTCAAAAATACAGCTCCAGCCTCAGGTTATGCAGCCCAAAAGGAAGGACTCAGAAAGGCTGTTAGGAGTAGGGAGAGAGAGGATTTTTCTTATCAAAAGTTTTTTGTTTTTGATTTTGTTTGTATAGCTCTGGCTGTCCTGAACTCGCTTTGTAGACCAGGCTGGCCTTGAGCTCACAGTGCTTCTGTTGAGTGCTGGGATTAAAGGCCACCACACCTGGCTCTTATTAAAAGTTTTACAAACATTTTTCTACGAAATTTGAAGCAAAAAAAGCACTTATCCTGTGACAGGTGGAAACATACTTGGTTTTGATCCTCCAAGAGCTGTCAGGATCGATCATCCAATATAACCAACATTATACTCCACCAAGTGCCAGGCACCAGGCAGGGCTGTGTAACAGATGGACAACAGGAAATGCCTCCTCCACAAGGTCTCATGGGAACAAAAATTATAGGCTGGTTGGTAAACATATCAGAAAAGAAACACAAATGCTCCAGGAACACAGAAAGAAAAGACAAGCCCTGTGAGTAGTTAACCATTAGAGAGAAGCAAGCCACTCCTTTGGAGCCAGTGCTTCAGTTACTCAGTATTCTTTGAAGTTATTGCACAATAGAAAAGTAAAAGAGGAAATAGAGCACACACCCACGCATTCTGGACAGGCAGGAAGTGGCCGGGTAGAGGTGTGACTGCTTATTTTACACCCCCCATCCTGAATAAAGGCTGGTGGCAATGTTGGTCACTAGGGATATGATTAATCACTCCATTGTGAGACTATCTTCCTCTGCTTAAGAATTTCTGTCCAAAGCAAATCCTGCTCATTGGAGCAGAGTTTTGAGGAAAAGCTAACGGTCATCCCCAGCCAAGGCAGGTGACTAAGAGGGCAAAGGTTAACAGGAAGATAGAGAACTGCCCAGTTGGAGTTAAAGATATAAAACCCACAGGCAGGCCCTTAGTGGAGGATACTAATCTATGAATGCAACAGGATTGTCTCTCTTGTTTTAAGGACATTCAGTCATTTTGATATGAGGTTCAAAGTAGAGCTCTATCAACCTAATCAAGCTTTTATAGTTGCTGATACACTGTATAATTTAAAAAAATGAGCAACACTGCTTAAAAAGTTACTAGTTTAGGGGGCAGGAGAAAGTGGAAATGTGAGGGCTGAGTGGAATCTTCAGTGGTGACATATCTATAGACCATGAACTGATACGTCAGAAGACTTCAAAACCAACATTCCAAGGCATGAACAGGAGTGCACAGCTATTCACAGTAGGTGCAGTGGGCATAGTAGTGCCAGCAGAGGCAGGAAGATCAGTTCACGGCCTCTCCGTCAAATCTCAGGCTGGCCTGGGGCTCTCTAGATAGCCAAGGGTGACCTTGAACTTCTATTTCTCCTGCTTCAACTTCCTCAGTGCTGGGGTAGCAGGCATGTGCCACCATGCCCAATCATATCAGAGGCATCATACATATTAGGTGGGTGCTCTACCAGCTGAGATACATCCTCAAATCCCAGTCGTATTTTTTTAGGTTTATTTTTACTTTGTGTGTATGTTTTCCTTACATATATGTATGTATTTCACGTGCATGTCTGTTGGATCCCCTGGAATTGGGATTGCAGATGGTTGTGAGCCACCATATGGGACTGGGAATTGGAGTTGGGTCCTCTGCAAGAGCAACACCTATTCTGAACTGCTGAGGCATCTCTCCAGCCCGAGCTATTATTTCTTAAGTGGCTTTGTTGGTAAGTCACCAGCATCTCTTCAAATGATGCATCTGGAGCTTACTTCTCCTTAGAGAAAGTGTGGAAAGGAACCCCTGCTTTATTTAACTCTATGCTGTCAAGTAAACACAGACATCTGACATTGTCATAGGAAGGTTGCAGGACTCACCTCCCTTTGATTTACCCATCTCTCTAGGGCATTTGCCACCAAACATCGAAGCCAGGGCATAGCTGCATTCCTACACATATGGCAGATTTGGTTGGCACTAAAGACATAGGGTGGTGGGCTTGCCAGGAAAAAGTGGGCATTGTGGTTTACAACAAAAAACAGCCTCCCCAATGCTTCCCTCAGACTCCCCTCATTCCCAGCCTGTCCCCAGTTTCTTGTACAATGGTTCTCCATAGAGAAGGTCAGCCAAGTTGCCTACCCTACTCCCCCCTCCCATGAAAAGCTTTTGTCTAACCCCCATGCCATTAGAATGCCCCACAGTGTTTTTGACAGGAGTTCCCTCAGCATATCCTGCAGGCCGGCTCCTCTCTGCTTCCCCGTAGGTGAGGCCTTTACCCCACTGGTGACCTACAGTGTTTGTTGTGCTTTTTCTCCCGGCTTGACATTTCCAAAAAGCCTTTCAAAGTTTAGCCCCGAGGGGGGCTGGAGAGATGGCTCAGAGGTTAAGAGCATTGTCTGTTCTTCCAAAGG
>LOJH01015939.1:6799-23142 GCA_001685095.1 Ellobius talpinus | reverse complement strand
GACCTTTGGAAGAGCAGGCAATGCTCTTAACCGCTAAGCCATCTCTCCAGCCCCGAGAGGTGGTCTTTAAGAGCACAAGTTGCTCTTGCAGAGGACCAGGGTTTGGTTCTCATCGCCCACATGGTGACTTACAACCATCAGTAACTCCAGTTCCAGAGGATCTGGCTTACCAGGCATGCACGTGGTAAACATCCATGCATGCAGGCAAAACCCCGCTAGAACTCCAGTAGCTCAGACTGGCATTGAACTTGATAGGTAGCTGTGGGTGACCTTGAACTTCCGATCCTTTTGCCTCTGAGCCTTTTTTTTAAATGTGTGTTGTTGTTTTGCATGCATGCATGCATGTATGTATGTGTGAAAAGTGTCAGATCTTAGTGTGGGTGCTGAGAATTGAACCCCAGTTTTCTAGAAGAGTCATTTCCTGACACTTAACCTCCGAGTCTGTTAGGACCACAAGTGTATACCACCATTCCAAGCTTGACAGCACATTTGATTAACTAACAGTATATAGATACCAATCCTACTGGACAGAAGAAATGATACAGGGATATCTCTAGTTGAGGCTCAAGTCAGTATGTATAACGGAGCATTCATAGTGATCTAGACAAGGGAGTGAAGACAGGCCTCAAGTAAATAAAGGATATAGGTCTTGCAGTGGGGATTGCATTTTATTTAGGGAGACAATTATGTGCCAGTTTATAAGAAAGCAAGCTTCACACGGTAATACACATTGCATGAGAAGCTCACGTCTTTCGGGGACCTTCCAAGGGCATAGACGCAGGTGTCACAGCTGCTCTTTTCCCAGCCGTCCTGCGTCAGCCTTACAGTGCTCAAACTAGAGGCACATGTCTTCATGGTCAGCTCTGAGTGGTAACTGGCATGCCAGTTGAGCAGAGAAGCAGAACAAAGGGTTATTACAGGTTCTGAGCAAGGTACTGACTGCTGATTTTCCCTTCCAGCTATGATTCTCGCTGTCATTTAATCAGTGCTAGTCTGGTCGTGAAGGACAGTGGGAAATGTATGACATAAGTTTAAGATTTCAACCAGAGCCTAATAACAAACCTTCAACAAATATCACCTCTTCGCTTGATCCCAGATTTGGAGGGTTTTTTTGTCATGGTACCAGAAGTCCATCTGCCTGCTGTTGCCACGGTTGTCATGACCTGGTCTTAGCAGCTGGACAGTGTCCCTGTTATCCCCTGCCCCTTCCTGCTCTCACCTAGGAATGTACAAAAAGCCCTAGACCTGATTGGATGAGTTGGCACAAGAAGGGTGGCAAGGCTGGCTATGGTCATCATGGCTGAGGTTGAGCCAAGCCTTGTCTCTAGGATATGAGCTTCCTGGGTCAGAGGCAGGACTCATCTGGGGAACCTCCTGGCTCATTAGTGGGTGTCTGGGGATGTCTGAAGATGAAGCCCTCTGTTGCATTCATTGTTTCTTTTTTACTTTTGGATAATCTATTTTAGTCTCCAGGGGCTGCGATCTGACTTCTATGCACTGGTCTGGAATTTGCTACAGATGGAAGAAGTTTTCAGGCTTGCATGCTTTACCTTGTGAGAAGGGTTCTTTGCCTTCCACCTTTCACACTGGGTTTAGATTGCACTCTGTCTTGACCTGTTCCTTTGCCTTCTGAGTTTGGGGTGTATGTGTCCCTGGTTTCCAGACTCTAGAGAATGCCAGCCACTGGCTATGGTGATTGCTGAATAAGCTGCCGCTGATACATGCCTTCTGAGACACAGAGAACCGTCTGGCATGGGTGGCTCTGAACCCCCAATTCAAATTGTTTCAGAGTTGTGTTTGTAAGTGGTAGGGCACACCTATAATCCTAGCATTTGGAAGGTAGAGACAAGAGGATCAGAAGTTCATCTTAGGGAACTAAGATCCTAATGCATACATTTTAAGGTGGCTGGAGAAATGATTCAGTGGTAAAGAGTACTTGTTCTTGCAGAAGACTTTGGGTTCATTCAGTTCTCAGCACTCATAGCAGCTCACAACTGATCATTTCTTTTTAGAGATTATTTACATGTTTTATGTATGTGAATGCTCTGTGTGCGTGTATGCCTGCAGGCTAGAAGATGGGCATTGGATCCCATTATAGATGGTTGTGAGCCACCATGTGGTTCTTGGGAACTGAACTCAGGTCCTCTGGAAGAGCAGCCAGTGCTCTTAACCATTGAGCCATCTATCTAGCTCCCATCACAACTGTTCATAACTCCAGTGAAATCTGATGCCTTCTGTGGGCACAAGGATGCACATGGTGCAGACATATATGCAAGCAAATACTCATGCCTAAAGTAAAATAAATATAAAAATAATAAAACATTTTTAAAAAGTGTTTGTTTGAGGGTTGGTTTGAGAGGTGGTCTTGCTGTTGAACTGGCTTGGAACTTAAGATTCTTCTGATTCCACTTCCTGATTGAGGAGATTATAGATGTGAGCTAGCATGTGTCTCAGGTGCATGTTTCTGTGGCGGTCCTGTGCCTGGAAAGGGGATGAATGCATAGATGCATGAGTTCTGTCGATAGCAGTAGCTGGAATGGGCATGTTGGTGTCTTACATCTTTAACCGTGGTTCTTCTGCTCTCCTTGTCCTTAGCAGGTGTGTGTTAGGTGTCTGCTGTATACCATGTGTGAACATTCAGTTTGCTGAGCTGGAGGTGAGATTGATAGAGACCTTAGGAGTTAATTTAACTGTTGAATTGCACCAGGCATTGTTCTACGTTTTAGGAACACAAGGCTGCAAGGGCTTTTGGGTTTACTAAAAGGGAGCTTGAAGCAACCAAAGGTTTTGAACAGAAGAACCACATGACCTTAATTGGCTTCTGAGATCACTCTGGCTATTTTGTGGAGAACAGGCTTGGGGGTTAGGGAAGATGCAGGAATGAGATATCACTTCATTGCAGGTGACCTTGTGGCACAGCTCTCCTTGGGTGGGCTGCAGAGCTTCCTCACATCCCCAGCTCAGTATGCAGTTGTGTGGACAGGGCACATTGCAGCAGCTCAGAGTAGAAAAGATAGGTTCTTCCATTGCAGTCGTGCTTGCTGATTTCCTTCCTCATCTACATTAGTGTGGAAGGAAATCGAATTACAGTTACAGGCAGGGAAGGAACTGCTCTTGACTAGAGCAGAGCGTAAGTAAACCTTGGGAACCTAGCAAGCCTGAGCCTCGGCAGGAGTCACAGAGAGCCACTCCTCATTCCACTCTCTTCCGCCCTCTTCAGAAGTCTGGGTAAGGTTGGTGGAGGGAGAGGCACAAATGGGTTTGTGGTGCTTTGGGGTGTAACAGAGAACATTAGAGCTGAAATTATTTTAGAAATCACCAGGTAGAACGGTCTCTATTTTTAGGTTCAAATCTGCAAAGATGAAGTAAGCAAACCTCCCTAGAGTCCCTGCAGTAGGTTACTGGTGTAGCAAGGGTCCTGCATGTCTCCTGCTTTGTCTCTGCTTTCAGAAGTTCAGTCTCTGTGTGAGTTGCCTTGGTATTCGTAGTCCCTACCTGGTGCTCAGCCAGTAGTGAATGAACTCCAGCTGTGACTTTGGCAATTTCTGTGAATCTCAAGTCCTTAGAAGCAAATGATGGTAAGGTGTTTCTATTTCCTTTGTCTAGGATCAAGCTCTCCATACCAAGAACCAGGCTAAAACCAGACCACCATTGTCCCTCCCTGGGTCCCACTGACCTCAGAAAGCAGCTACTGTAATCATGGGTAATATCTTTGGAAACCTTCTGAAGAGCCTAATTGGGAAGAAGGAGATGCGCATCCTAATGGTGGGCCTGGATGCTGCCGGGAAGACCACCATCCTGTACAAACTAAAACTGGGAGAGATTGTCACCACCATTCCGACCATTGGTAAGGGCAAGCTTGTCTGTGGGCTGAGGGAAGGCTGGAGGCCTGCTCATGGATCTCCCACCTGGCCTGTTCTCCCCAGGCAAGTCCACACATCTCATGGGCTTCAGAGAGAGTGTCTGTTTAACTTACTGGCAGGTGCTGGAACTGCCGTTTGCCCACCTGCCCTGGCCCTCCCTGATGTGGGAACTTCCGCAGCCTGGCACTCAACAGTTGCCCTCAGGCATTAGAGTTGGTTTGTTCTCTGTGATGTTTGGAAAGCAGGTGAAGGACTTTGATGTTCCTGCCAGAGGCCTGGAATTGCTTTGGTTTAGAGATCTTCAGTGGCGATCTTGGTTAAGACCTGCCTGCTCAGAGGAGAACATTTGCTACAAACATGGGGCTGTGGTCATCATCCTGAGACTTGGGACTCCAGCACTGTAGCTCATGTCTCATTCTTTTCTCTACCTCTCAGCCCCACAGCTTAGTTAGCTTAGATACATTTTAGTGATAAAGGGACAGAATAGAGTCGTGAAGGTTGACTCATATTGCCCAGGCAGCTGTGACCCTTCTCATCAGACATCATTGTTTTTGATTTCTTAGATTTTCCTTTGTGTGTGTGTGTGTGTGTGTAAGTGTGTAACATATATACTTATTTCTATGTGTGTGTTTAGATTTTGCCTGTATGTATGTATGTGCACCATATACATGAATGCCTTGTAACCATGGTACATAAAAGAGGAAATCAGATCCCCTGGAACTGGAGTTTTGGATGGTTGTGAGCTACTCTGGGTACTAGGAATTGAATCCTAGCCTTCTGCAAGAACAGGTGCTTTTAACCACTGAACCATCTTCCAGCTCCTTCAGATTTTCTTTTAGGCTACCCAGGTCAAGGATTACCAGGTCCTAGGACCCCTTAAGCTTTCTTTTGTTGGTGTCTTGTCCAAAGCTGAGAAGAAAGAAATGGAAGGAAACTCACTGGGTGGTCACTGTTTGTAAGTCGGGTTGGAGGCCAGTGGCTATTGACATTTTCTCCCCCAAAGGGTTTAATGTGGAAACAGTGGAATATAAGAATATCAGCTTCACAGTATGGGACGTAGGTGGCCAGGACAAGATTCGGCCTCTCTGGAGACACTACTTCCAGAACACCCAAGGTATGGCAGACAAACTTCCTGGGGTTAGCATTGCTTTGCTGGGTTTGTGCAGTGTTGTGGGTAGCCAGCCCTTGCCCTGATGCAGCTCCTGGAAGTGGAGAAAGGGGAACGTGTTTGGTGGGTGTGGTGATGGGGAAGGAGACATCTGTTACCTCTGTGTGTTCCATGCTCTCTCTGCTTCTCTAGGCTTGATATTTGTGGTTGACAGCAATGATCGGGAACGAGTAAATGAGGCTCGAGAGGAGCTGATGAGGATGCTGGCAGAAGATGAGCTCCGGGATGCTGTGCTCCTTGTGTTTGCAAACAAACAGGTGAGATGTCTCCCTTTTCCTAATTTGGGAGAGAGCAACCTGACTATAGAAATTGTGGAGCCTTGGGTTCATTGTACAGAAAGGCCTATGACTACTGATGTCAATTTGGTAATGTGAGAAATACAAGCAGTTGACTTCTTCATGCCCCTTCCCTTGTCCATCAACCCAGTTGTATTTAGCAGCATGTAATGTGGTAGATAAGTCCCTTGAGGATTTTTATCTTTCCTGCCATGCACTGTAGTGGACTTTTAGCCTCCTGAATCATACGTTTATAACCCTCCTCATGGAATAGCTGTCTGCTTCACTGGGTCTGGAGTTCTGGGACTGTGAGGCCTGGAGTAGTTCCTTCAGCTCTTGAGATGAAGGAGAAGGTGGCCACGTATGTGCCTTTGTTAAATAGATTCTCTAGAAAACTTCGCAAGATTCTAAGGTGTCTTTGTGTGTGTCTCCCTTGCACCGCAGGATTTGCCGAATGCTATGAATGCTGCTGAAATCACAGACAAGCTGGGGCTGCATTCTCTGCGTCACCGCAATTGGTACATCCAGGCCACCTGTGCTACCAGTGGGGATGGGCTCTATGAAGGATTGGACTGGCTGGCCAATCAGCTCAAAAACAAGAAGTGAGAGCCAGGCAGCCCTATCTGACTACCCCACCCACTCCTGACACATACCCGTTGTCTCCCTACTCCTATCTCCCCCTTCCTTCCTCTTGAAAGTATGGCCAAGGTCCTGGGTATCATGTCTACATGCCCAGCAAGAGCCTTGCCTCCTGTGCCTCCCTTCCTCCTTCCCTGCCCACTGACATGGTCGGTCCCCAACTGCTGTCCTGATGATGAATCATTCCAATTTACTGGATTTAAAACAAATGAGGCTGTTATGGTTTCATGGGGTGGTCTCCCTGTTGGGTTTCAGGAGGAAGAGTGGGGTGTTCTCTGTGTTTGCTGTTTGGCACTGGTTGCTGTGCTCTTGGCCTCCGAGCCCCTTCCCTGTCTCCCTGGCCGCTCTCCTCCCTGTCTTCCTTTCCTTCTACCCCCTCTCCTGTTCTACATGGAAATTGCACGGGCCTCTTTGTGTGTACGTGCATGTGCGCGCCTGTATATACATGTATAGAGAGATATATATGTGGGGGTCAGGGGAGGGAGTGGAGTGCAGCTCAGGGCATGCAGCCAGGACTCTGCCCAGTGGAGCCTGTCATCTGCCCCTTCTGTGTTGGTGAGGTAAAGGGGAGATGTGGGTGGGTCCCATTGCTTTCCTCTCTGCAGGTGGTGTTCCTGGATGTTAGACAGATGGCAGACTCTGCAACCGTCTTCCTTATATTTTTTCTCCACCCTTGTGAGCGCAGGAAATGGCATTTATCTCTAGATGACTGTTCCTAAGGAGATACCATGCTATGCTGCCTTGTTGGTAGGGAGGAGAGAGGAACCCACTCACTTTGATCAGTCCAGAGTGTTCTATTGGTCCTCCTCCATCATAAGAGCTCAGAGGGAGATGGGTTAGTGAGGCCTGCATGTTGAGGGGTGGAGTGTAGTCTGTTTTCCATCTTGTTCTTGTTACTAGGAAAAGGTAAGACATGGAGCAGTCCTGCTCCTGCTTCTTCCTCAGGCTTCTGATCTTTGGGGCTGGGGCTCCATCTGTCCTTTGTCAGATTTTCTCACCTAGTAGTCAGCTGACATGGTGAGGACTGACCAGGTGGGATAACAAGGGGCCGTGGAGTAGGGGTGACATAGCAGACCCCTGTGCTCCATTCTCCTAGTGCAGGACCAGCTAGAAGATGAGTTTCTGCTCTTGGCAGGCCTCAGACTCTCCTTGCTGCCCTGTCCGCCTCCTTCTGGCGGCTTTCCTCAACCTTCACACACTTCCTTGAATAGGTTCGGGGAGTTGGAGGGGAGGAGACAGGACCCTGTGTGGCTGGTGCTGGGACAGTGATCTGCAGGGACCTCCCTCCATCATTCTTTGGTTGTTCAGATGCTGCTGCTGCAGGTCTGTAAGAGAGCACTTATTTCTGAGGCTCTGACCTGGGTCCTGATGTAGTCATTGCAGTGAAGCTGTGGCTGCTCTATGGGCTCCTGTGTGTGCTGGCTGCGCCCTGAGCTCCAAACCAGCTGCCCATAAGCTCTCTGCTAAGGTCAGGACCCTGGGCCTTCTCCAGGAGGGCAGTTGTGAGCACCACTCCAGCCGCATCTCCTGCTCGCTTTGTCTTCAGCAGGCAGATGGGTTCCCCAGCTTAGCCCAGCTGAACTGTGAGATGTTCAGGGGTGTCCCCTCAGTGCACTTAGTGCTGTTACTAAACCCCAGATGCCACGTGGGTGTGTACTCTAGACCACGCGCGCATGTGTGTTTGTTTGTGTATGTGGTGTTTGATGTGTACATGGGGGGTGCTAGGGGTTCTGTTTCATTTTAAAATGGGTTCATTACTGTCACTCGACACTACTCTCCACTCTTTCTTGGCTGTTTCCTGATTTTTTTCCCACCTCAGTTGCCGCTCTGAACTCTGCTTTGCTTCACCGTTCATTCACCATTGCTGCTGCCTGTTTGTTTTTCTTTTCCTTGTTTTTGTCTTCTACTTGATTTTCTACTCTTTGTGATTGGTGAGGACTTTTCCTCCTTCTCTGCCACGCCCTCTGACCTTCCCTGCTTAGATGCTAGTTCCAAGTAGGTTTTGTACATTGCAGGCTTCGGTCCACTCCTCTACCCCCTACCCCAGCATCTTGTTTTTCTCAGCCTCCTGGAATCAACCTGAGGCTGAGCAGGCTGAAGCAGCCATGGATGTTGCCTTGGTGTTGCTCCAGATATGTCCAGCAGGGGGCAGTAACATCTTGTAACATCTTTGGCTCCAGGGGGAAGTAGAGGCTTTCTACATTTCCATTCACCTAAGAGATCTTTGGGGATTGGGGGTTCCATTCCATTTCTGTAAACTCCTTCTCCTGCTTTTCTCAAGTTGGTTTAGTTTTTTGATCTTTGTTGTTCCAGCTTTCTTCCTGGGGATTCCCCTTCCCTCCACCTCCAGCGTTTATGGTGTTACAGTAGTATCTACAGTTCGAAAGTGGGTTTTTCTCTTTCCTTTCTCTGGAATGTAGACTGTGTATGGTTAACAACTCACCTTCTCTATCCTTGCTCAAAAATGTGGGATAATGCAATGGCTGTGACCCTGGTTGGAAATTAAACTTGTCTCATGCAGCTCTGGAGGAGCCCTTCATGCTGTGCAGCAGCCACGCGGCAGCAGGGACATCTGTTTCCGTCCCCTTCCACACTGTTCTCTCTCTGCAGAGGTGGGAGGACGTGCTTCAGTGGGTGGAGAATAAGTCACGGAGGAACTTAGGTTTATTGGGAACACTGATTGTGAGTCCTTCTTCCCGTCACACCCAGAAGGAAATGCAATGAGTCAGGCAGCAGAGCATGAGCTGGGACTGGTGGACTTGTGAAGTGCTCACTCCTGAGCGGGCTGTGATAGACCACAGGGCAGCGTCTCTCAGCCTGGGAGGTGTTGAGTGACCCTTTCACAGGGGTCGAATATCTGATATCCTGCTTAAATATTTACATCATGATTCATAACAGTAGCAAAATTACAGTTATGAAGTAGTAACAAAAATAATTTTTATGTTTGGGGGTCACCACAACTTGTGGAACTGTACTAAAGGACCATGGCTTTAGGAGGGGTGAGAAGCATCGCTTTAGAGACTAAAGCAATTGAAGGGCCCTGAACATGGAGGGCCCCTTATTTCCTCTAAGTTACTCTTTCCAACCCTGAAGATGAGGTGACTGTAGTCTGACTATGGCCACCCCGTGCATAGATTGGCTTCTTATCACCCATCTAGACCTGGATTTGGGGAGTGAGTAGGCACGGAGGGCAAACACCAGGGCGGTGTAAACGTGGTCTGTTTTTCAGTGCAGCGGCACTGCACAGCTGTGCCTGGGGTGTGTGGTTTCCCATCCCCAGTGCTGAGCTCATCCAGAAACCCCACAGATGTCCTGAGGGAAGCACCTTTCCCATGAAGCTTACACTCCCTTCCTCCCACTTCTCTTTCCCTCCGTTGCTGTCACTGGCCAACTCCACACAGAACAGGGACGGTGAACAGGGGTGCCCCTCCCTCTTGCTCCTTGCTTCAGTACTGACTTTGAGTCCCACATACTATGAAGTTCTGAATGTATACTCAGTTTCTTCTCCATTTCTTTACTTGCTAGTTTTCCTTCCAGCCTTTCTCTTGTTGCTGAGTCATCACCCTCAAGAATCAGTGCTTTTTGCCCATGTCTCTGGCTTCCAAACCACTCAGCCACACAACCTTCACCAACCCTGTGTCTTTAAGCATAACTTACTTTCCTTCCTCCAGGCTCCCTCAGCTCGTAAGTTAGGAACATCTTTCTCAAGTGCTTGTTTATTTATTAATAAATAGATCACTTTCTGAACTGCATTTTCTTTTCCTTTTTTATTCTATTTTGTTTTTTGAGACAGGGTTTCTCTGTAATCTTGGCTTTTCTAGAAACTTGCTCTGTAGGTCAGACTGGCCTAAAACTCAGAGAGCCACCTGTCTCTGCCTCCTGAGTGCTGGGATTAAAATCGTGGTCACCAAAGTGTGGCTTGCTGACTTTACATTTGTAACCCTCCTCCTGCCTTTGCCCCCCAAGTGCTGGATTCCTGGCGTGTGCCTGTGAGCCTAGCCTCAGCGATAATTTTTCGTAGGACAGTAATAATAGAAGCTGGGTGTGGGGGTGCTTGCCTGTAATCCCAGCATGCAGAAAGCAGAGGGAGGAGGATCTCTGAAACTTTGAGGCCAGCCTGGTCTATGTTTGTCTTATCCCCCTCTCCTCCCTCAAAAAAGTAAATACTAAAAAGCAGTTCAGTTGAACGACATACCGGTGATACCAGAAAAACTTGGAGAAGCGGGTTCTTTCCTGTCCCTTAATAACTCAGACTCAAGGGAGGTAGAGGAGCCCTCTTGCTCTTGCCCAACCTATCACCTCTGAGGGGATACAGGGTGAGGGGAGGGAACCTCAGGGCAGATAGTCTCCCATAGCTTGTATGTTCATAATTTGGCAAAGGATCCAGACCCAAGTGATACTACTTCAGAATAATCTGGGTAAGGCAGCTTCCAAAATGAACTTGGAGGAATGGGCTTAGACCAGCCTGGGTGGGGTGAAAGGCAGAGCTGACCCTTCACAGGGATGTGTTTCTCCTTGTGGTGTAGTGCCTGAAGTTTGTGGGGGCTTCTGCATCTATCTTCCAGTTCAAGCACACACATTCAGTTAGATTAGAAAGTGAGCAGAAATGTATCTCTTTCTCTATATTTAGGTGTTCAAGATGAGTTAAAGCACTGTATTCAGGGGGAGCTGGACATCCTACTTCAGGATGCTCTGGAATCTTTTGAAATCTAGGGAATGGCCAAGGAGGATGCCCCTCCTTTCCTGCTGGTCAGTACAGGGCAGGCTATCATAGCACTAAGCACCATCTTTGGTTCACTCTCTAACCCAGTAGCTGGAGGGGTCACTGGTCACTGGGGAATGGCAGAAGCCAAATACTTTCCTTCCTCCGCAGTTTTTCTAATTGGGTTTCCTGACCCTAATTGCTGAAAGGGTAAGAATGACCCTGAGTTCGTGAGAGAGGTGCAGAGAGGGGTAGGGCCAAGGAAGTGGAAACCTTGAGCATGGTAATGGGAGCAAAGTTGGTGACGGCAGTGAGGGTCTGGATGGTCACCTGGGAAAGCTGGAAGGTAAGTGCTTGTGTGTATGTCACCCTGGCCACCAGTTGTAGGGCAGTGTCTGGGCTTCTAAGCTGGTTGTGGGAGTGGAAAGGATGCCGAAGGTAAAACAGCTGTACCCTGTGTGTGGACTGAGCTTCCTTCCACTTGCCCCTCATAGGCCCCCTTCCTGAGAACTAGCTGGCAGGACAGTCAGAAGGTTTTGAACTGCTTTTACCTGTGCCCCTCCCCCCACTCCTCCATTCTGTTTATTTTGGACAGAGCTGGGTGTAGCTTACTGATTGGCCACTTGCTTAGGGGCCCTGGATTTAATCCCTGGTACTTCAGACAATCAACAACCATCTTGGCAAGGACTGTTCTAGGTCAGGGTCAAATACAGAAGTCTGAGCTTGTGGCCAGAAATTTACTCTGGTTTCCAAATGCAACATAAACGACCCTACTGCTACAGGTTACAGGTAAGGGGGAGTATGTGTTCTGACTTGGCAATGCCTTGCATGGATGGGGTGATGGATAGTGTTCCACAGGGTTTGGGTGCTGACCGTCACTCTTGGATGATGCTGTGTATAAACCACACCTAAAAGGGCGAGTAGAGCATGTGCTTAGGATGTTCAAGGCTCTGGGTTCCATCCACAGTACCAGAAAAAACAACACAGTAAGGATGTGATTCAGTCCCCAGTGTCAGAGGAGCTGTGAGAAGCAGTGCCCTGCCTACACCTGGCTGCGGTGTGGGTGAACCGAATGCCCAGCAGCAGAGGGAATGGTGAGAAGCAGTGCCCCGCTTACACCTGGCTGTGGTGTGGGTGAACTGAATGCCCAGCAGCAGAGGGAATTGTGGGAAGCAGTGCCCCGCTTAACACCTGGCTGCGGTGTGGTTGAGCTGACTCTGGACACTTCCAAGGCTCAGGCATTTCCCGGTGTGGTTTTCCACTAGGCAGCTTTCCTGCCTTTCTCAGAATCACAATTCAAGTTCCTTCTCAGTCCTATGGAAGTGATTCTTCCCTGAACTTCCTGGGGTGTTTCATTAAGTTGCCCTCAGTGGAGTAGTTTTTTAGGGGGGGTGCGGGTGGCAGGGTCTCATTCTTGGGCCTGCTGGCCTGGAACTTGATCCATAGAGTGTTTGTCTCTGCCAGTCTCTTCAGAGATTAAAGGTGCATCACCTGTCCAAGCCCCTCAGTGGGCTACTGCCTTCGCTTCCCCTCCCCACCTCCCTCCAATCCTGTGCCTTACAGAGCCTCGGCACCTAGACAGCCTGTGTGCCACTGCCCCGTGCTGTGCTGGACAGCTGTGCTCAGACACTCAGCCTTCCCACTGTCTTCCACAGTCAAGGGTCTCTTACTTTCCCTCCACTTGCCTCTCTACTTGGCTTTAGCTCCTCTGGCCCGTGCATTCCCTCCAGACATCTGGCTCTTTGCCTTTAACCCTCTTTTTTCACTTTCCCACATTAAGGGGCTTTGGACATAGTTCAGGTGGTACAGTGCTTGCTTGTTATAACCTACGTTACCCTAGATTAAACACTTGGTATAATCTTAGTACTTATAGGTGAAAGCAAGAGGAGCTGGAGTTCAAGGTCAGCCTTGACTGCGTAACAGTTTGAGACCATCCTGGGCTCCAAAAAACAACCTGAGACTCTTAAAAAGCAAAACAAATACTACTTTAAGATTCGGCTCAAGTCTCACTACAGAGTTCATGACCTTTCCAGGGTATTTTTAGTCTACCAGGGCTCCATTGGCTTTGGTAGCACACATGAAATAGCCTCTACAGGCTCTTAAATCAGCAGTTCTCAACCTGTGGGTTGTGGTAACTGCATATCAGATATTAAAGTTAGGAAGTAGCAATGAAATAATTTTATGGTCGGAGTCACCACAACATGAGGAACTGCATTAAATAAAGGTTGCAGCATTAGGAAGCTTGAGAACCACTGTCTCACAATGATTCAGCTCTTGTTCACTCACGTATTTTATTTTTATAACCAAGCAGTGTTTATTGTCAGTGGTCCAGATAGTACGTGAGCATGCACAGATATTGGGCATACATTTGGTAGGACAGCAAGTTGTACCTGTCCCCTTTACTCTTCCCATGCCCATCAAAAAGCCTACCCATCCTCAGCCATTTTTGGGTGCATCCTTTGGATTCCTTTTATTATTTTTAGGAGGCAGAGTCTCAGCCGGGTGGGGCAGCATATATGGCTTTTCAATTCCAGCACTCAAGAGGCAGAGGCAGGCAGATCCATGTGGTTTCCAGGCCAGCCAGAACCACATAGCCTGTCTCAAAGCAGAAACCCCTGCACTGCTGATACTGCCTCTTGGCAGGGTGCAGGTCCACAGTGAATGTGGCTCACACTCCCGCTCAAAATGGGGGCAGGGCGGCAAAGGGAAATGGAAGGAGGGTCTTGTGTATCCCAGCTGGCCTATGAACTCAGGTAGCTGAGGATGACTTGGACTTCTAAACCTGCCTCCTCCCAAATGCTGGGATTACAGCTGTATGCCTCTCACCAAGCCCAGTGACTGCAATGCTGTTGAACCCAGGGTTTTGTGTGTACCAACCAAACACTACTGAGCTGCAGCCCCAGCCCAGTCCCTGCTCTTTTTCTAAACTTGCACATATTTGGGGAGGAGTTAAAATACGAGTTCACATCACATGTGCTGTTTTACTTCGTAAATTGAAGATTATATATTTGTCTTAGGGGTTTTCAAAGTATAGTTAGATATTACAATGGTTTTTCATCTAATAGTTCAACAATTTATTAAAAATAAAACATTTGGCTAGATGTGGTTTGAATGCTTGTAATGCCAGCATTTGGGAGGTAGAGGGACTGGAGTTCAAGGCTGAGCTAGTGAGATGCCAGACCATCTGAGTTCTGCATGGGAACCTGATGCAGTGGAACAGCGCTCCCTCCCCAAGTTGTCTTCCGACACCACACATACTGTGGCACCCACCTCCCTGTAAAGACATGGCACGAATACTCCATACGTGTCATGGCACATGCCTGCCTGTGAACACATGCCGTAAATAAATGGATTTTTAAAAGGGGTTTAAGGCAACTTTGCTTTGACGCCAGGTTACAAGAAACCGTTTGAAAAGTCAAAAACCTTGTCCAGTATCATGCAGCTGGTACCTAGGGGGCTCTAGGCGTGTCCTACTTTGTCCTTGTCGTCTGTGTGCTAACTCCTTGACGGAAACAGGAGAAGTCATGCACAATAACTACATAGGAGAAAACTTCAGAAGCTTAACTAGGAGAATTAGGACTTAGAAAGAGCTAAACATCCTGGAGGGTCTAGAACAGGTAAGGGGAGCACTGAGCTGAGAACACACACATAGACTCATCTGAAGCCAGACCATAGTCCAGAAGCAAGGAAATCTTATACGATTAATATGTATTTACATGGCAGGCATGAACACTGAAGATATAAAAATGAGAGTCACGAAGCTGTCTCGTCTCATCTCTTCAGAGCCAAGGGTAACCGGTTGGACACACCTGTTACCTCAGCACTTAGGAGTCTGAGGCAGGAGGAACCCAAGTTCAAAACTTGCTCTGTAGACCAAGTTGGCCCCCAACTCAATCTGCCTGCCTCTGCCTCCCGAGTGCTGGGATTAAATGTGTGCGCCGCCACCACTCAACAGGCCTGGACTTAAGAGGCTTTCAGTTTAACGGGAAAGGAGGGCTGGGTGACAAGCTTTAGCTGGCATGTCAAGGCTTTAGTCACTGGGCAGTATGTAAGCTTTTGGTGATGTGGCAGGTGATATGAATGTATGTAGCAATGTACAGAATGATCTAAAGAGGGGAGCTTGGGAATGTGACTTACCTTTAAAAGACAAAAATATGATAGAACTTTTTGTCTCCATTAGAAGGTGCTTGGTGGTAGGTAATCCAGGACTAGCATGGGGGTCTCCACTTAGCAAAGACCTACACTTCCATCTCTGTGTTTCACCACCCAGGAGCTCCCTTCCATCATCACGGTCCAATATGAGAAAGAAGGGAGACAGATTACGAGAGGAGTAGAGCATGAACTGATGTGGGTCCTAGCTTGGTCAGTGCCTTTTGAGGAGTCAAACAGTGCTTTAAACACATCCATTTAGGACTTGTTACCTACTGCTGTTTCCAAGAGAGACTTGACGTGTAGTTTTGTATTTGCCCAAATATATATTCATATAATAAGATACACAGAATTTTTTTTTCTTAGTGCTGGGGATTAATTTCCAGACACATTTTACTGCTAAGCTATATCCCTAGCCACATGCACAAATCTTAGGCATACATTTTGTAGGTTTTAAAAAAAATGCATCCATGTAATCCCATATCCTCAATATATACAGCATTCCCTCAGCCCCAGGAGTTCCTGCTGGCTGTCATTTTGACTAATTTTTGAGAAAAGGGTTTATAAGGCTCGGATTATAGGTGTGCATCACTATACACCATACCCCACTGTACAGTGAGGGTTCTGTGTGTTTGATACAGTTGGACTAGGTAGTCCTAGGTGGCCTGAAACTCACGAAATTTGTCTGCCTCTGTTTCCTGAGTGTTGGGATTAAAGGTGTGCACCACCATACCTGGCTGGCGATGAGTTATTTTTTTTAAAGATTTATTTGTACTTATGTGTATGAATAAATGTATATCTGTATGCCTCGTGTGTGTGGGTTCCTGTGGAGGCCAGATGAGATGGAGACCTTGGAGCGGCAGTTACAGGCATTTTTGAGCCATTTGGTATGGGTTCAGGGAGCTGAACTGTGGTCCTTTGGAAGAACAGCAAGTGCTCTGAACCACTAGTGTGTCCATCCATCTAGACCATGACATTGAAGGTTTTTACTTATTTATTTTTAAAATAATTCCTAGGTTAGGGACATCAACATCAATCCAGTGCCTGGACTGGATCCCCCAGTACCACAAAACAGAAAATGAGAGTTTAATTAGCGTGGGCCTAGAAATGGAGGCACTGGAGAGGCTGCGGAAAGAGAACCCAAAGGAGACCAATTAGAAAATTGAGATGGAAGAAGTCACAGAGTACTAATAGAGGAGAACCGTCGGAAAGGCCAGGGCAGAAAGGGCAGGTTGTTCGAGGAGAACTGTCAGAAAGGCCAGGGCAGGAAGGGCAGGTAGTTCCAAATACGAGGAAGTGTGTGTTGGGTGTGTGTAGGCTGAGGGGCTTACCACACAGGTGCAGTTGTGTCTAATATCAGTGCTAAAGAGAACCATGAGGGCTGGAGAAATGGCTCAGCAGTTAAGACTGCTCTTCCAGAGGACCCGGGTTCAATTCCCAGCACCCACATGGCAGCTCACAACTGTCTGAAAATCCAGTTCCAGGGGATCTGATACCTTCACACCAATGCACATAAAATAAAGATAAATCATAAAAAATTAAAAAAA
>LOJH01015938.1:0-23143 GCA_001685095.1 Ellobius talpinus | reverse complement strand
GGAAAGAAAGTAAAACACCAAAAGCTTCATTGATCTCAGTAACACAGAGCAAATGCCTGACTCGTTAGAGCTCACATCTGAATATTGCCATCCATGACCTTAGAAGTCAGGCTCCTGCCCCATATGGTTGTTGATTGTATGTTTAATATTATAGTCAATGTCGTTTTAGTTACAGAGCTAGTGTGTCTCAGATAAACTGCTGTATTTAAAATTCAAAACCTCCTTGTGAATTCAATGCCATTATCATTCGAAAATAGAAAAGTGAATATCAGAGCCAGTCTCTTTCCCACCCAGATAAGAAGTGGAAGTCTCCAGAACCTGGGGAAATGGCTAAGGACCTGAGCTAGATTCTCCAAAACTCACCTAAAAACTCAGATGTGCTCGCTAGATTTCATAATGCTTGCAGGTTACAGGTAGACAAAAGATACAGTTATTTACTCAGCATTGGACTTTGCATGCTAGAACGCTAATCTGTAGGGAAGGTGGAAGAGTGCACTGACAAGTAGAATTAGTGGCAAGATTGTTTGGAGGCTAACCAACTGTTTTCTGATTAGATTTGAGGCCTATTCCAAAGGAGGAAAATCATGCTTGGTATGACAGACCTGGCCCAAAGACCATGACTGGGGCAGGTCATAGACCTTGGTGGGGACATGTACTACTGTTGCTTTGTAACATATACATGCAGCTAAACTGTCTTTTAAATATTTATGTTTGGACCTGTTGATTAGCACTGTCTGAACATCAGTCAGAGAAGCTTCTGTTTGCAGGGAAGAGCAGGGGAGGCAGAGATAAAGAACTGATCAATGTGCTGAGAGTAAGTGACTATTGAGTTCTTGCCCCAAAATGAGACATCCATGGCAACCCATCCTGCAGGGCTCAGGAAACACTGCAGAAGACCTGGAAAGAATTTTAGAGATGAGGATGGGAAGGAGTCGTGTGAAATGCTGTCTTGTAGACAAGGCATGAGTGTTGACCTGATGTTGTATTTATGGTTACTTAAACAAAACCTGCACAAGATGTAGACTAATTATAGCTGTTTAGTAGTNCTAACAAAGAGACTTAAAAATAAATAAAATAGGGAAGTTGGAAGGACACTTATTAGTAGAGAGTTTGAGGAAGTGGGAGTGAGGATCTGGGTGTGGATGTAATCAAGATACAATGTAAATGTGAATAAAATCATTATATATATATATATATCTGTAATATATATTAAAATTACATGTGTTTAATGTTTTCATATATATATGTTCTTTGGCAATTCCATTCATGTATAAATTTCATTATGATTACTGCTCCCTCAGTTTAGCCTCCCCCCACTTCTATTAATCTCCTCCTCCCTTCAATTCCCTTTCAATCATTCATTTCTGGTTTTATATATATAATATATTATATATATATAATCCAGATATATTGGTGTGTGTCTATTTTCTCAGATCTGAGAAAGTAGAGAGAGGAGGAATTCCAGAACTTGTAAGCAACCAATCCAGTTGAATGAATCTGTAAGCTCTAGATTCTATGAAATACTCTGTCTCAAAAAATAAAGTGGAGAACAATTATAGAAATACCTATTGTTGACCTCTACATGCATCAGGCAGGACATATACACACATACACACATGAACAAACACACTACACACAGAGAAACATACACATATACAGACACATAAACATATATGTGCATATACAACCATACACATGCACACACATATTCACACAAATACATGCACACACATACATTCACACATACACATATATGCAATACAATCATACATTTATACACACATGTACATATAGAGACACGCACACTCAAGGTAGGCTCCATAGTTTTTCAATTCTACACTACTTCACATTTCTCCTTTTTATGGTCTTTTCATCCAGCAATACTTCAGTCCTGATCACACAAGACACATTCTACAATTTCCATGCATTAATGGTTTTAAAGAGAAATTATTCTTTAGTTAGAGAATTCACTGCTGCCCGTTTTTAAGATTTGTCCAAATAATGATTCACAAGAAGAATCTTGACAAGGATAATTACATTCTGCTCATTTACCCCTCCTTCATCAACAGTTCCCTGGAATCTTCAGAAAAGCACTGCTTAAGGAGCACGGCTGCACACCAAAGCAATGCATTCAAGTGGAAGGCGGGCGTTCTGTCCGTGGAGATGACCCACAGGAAATGTCAACGTGGTCTTTTCTCATGTTATTGGCATTTCACCAGCAGTTTATAGCTTAATGGGAAAACAATAATGTGCACGTACATATCAAATCCAGAGAATGTCAGCAGATTATGTAATTATCTCTTCGAAAAGCCAGGGATTCTTTTAAAGTGGGGTATGTCATGCATGCTCTGAGGAAATTCTGCAGACACACCAGTTAGCTAGCCATAAGAACAATTGATTTTATTTCAGAAGTTTGCATAATGTATTAAATGAGACAAACCTACACTTACCACTGTTTTAAGGGATAACCTGCACATGTCAGATAAATTAAAATTTCAATTGTTAGTCTTTGAAAGTCCCTGTAGCCTCTAATGTGCATTTTTAAATCATTTCTTTGAATTTGTTCTTGGGCAATTCTGTTCATATATAAATTACATTTGGATTACTGCCCACCCCCTGTCCAGTTTTCCACCCACTTCCATTAGGTCCCTCCTCCTACAATTCCCTTTCAATCATTCATTTCTGGTTTGAAATGCACTGAGTTTAGATGGGTTTATCTGCATAATCATGGCTTTAGAACTGTACATTGGAATCTTCTGGGTGACTCAGAGGATAGAAAGGTAGATACAATGACTGTCTCTCCCTCACAATCTATAAGTAGCCATTAGTTAAGGCCCAATGGATCCTTCTCTGATCTGTCATGGGATGTTAGT
The DNA here is from genome assembly GCA_001685095.1 of Ellobius talpinus. Lineage (NCBI taxonomy): Eukaryota > Metazoa > Chordata > Mammalia > Rodentia > Cricetidae > Ellobius > Ellobius talpinus. The sequence continues at coordinate 20,270 of LOJH01015938.1, read as the reverse complement.
AGGCTCAATTTTGTGTATATTTATTGTAGACAGCTGATTTGTGGCCATGACAGCTTGGTCTATGCAAGGCCCATAAGATAGCATTTCACAGTATTGTTCCCCTTCTTCTGACTATGTCCTTAATGATCCCTAAGCCTCAGAACAGTAGGATAGATATCCTCTAACATGCAATTACTTTTCAATGGATGCAAGACCTTATCTTAGAAATAGGGGCCGTACTTGTGATTCCTAATTTACAAACATACTATGTATAATGGGCTGGAAATAATTGGAGAGTGCTCCATATTTGGATGACATTATATCACTAGTAATTATTATCTGTGATGTTTTGATTATAGAAGAGAAAATCTAGAATTGAAAATATTTCAATCACTGAAAGATTGATATTTTGGGAAATTTTCTATTTGTTGTTTTTGTAAGAAACCTTCTGTGTGTGCTGATAGGGAAACATGACATTTTTGTACATTTTAGTATGTTTTTTCCAATCCTGTCTACCTGTAGTTTTCAAGTGCTGGACACGAAATGTGAGAACAGTGATGTTCCTTCCATGCCAGTGCATGTGTACATATTCATTTTATTTTTAATTTAGGTTATTATTATTGAATTTATCAATATAAAAATCAGTCATTGGATTCTCTAAAAGGTGACCTGAAATTTAGCTTTAATATATATTCTAGTTATTAAGATTTTACAAAACTTTATTTAAGATATATGTCAAATAGCAACGGCACAAGCACATGAAAAGACATTAACTATAGGCAAAGGCTTCTATGAAAGTATGAGAAAGAAAGAGTGCACTTGATGTCTTTATTGAAGTATGAAAATGAGTACCTTACATTTATCTGATAAGATGATGCTTTCATTTACTTTTAATTGTTTGTTTGAGTACAGTTGCATACAGAGGCCAGAAAAGGATGTCATTTCCTCTGGAGCTGTAGTTACAGACCCATCCTATGTGGATGCTGGGAAACAAACTAGGTTCTTCCAGAAGTGTTCCTAAATAGTTTTTTTCCTGATTATTCAAGTTTGTTTTAATCTATATTGAAGCTAGTTGTTAGTGTGCTGGTCCTCTCCACAGCAGGTCTAAGTGACAAAGAAGGCTTTTGAATGATTCCCCCCACTCCTTTTTGATGCACGTATTCAGTTAGTCATGGAATTTTGCTCATCATTTTAGTTCAAAGGAAGGGGGAAACTTTAATTTTTTGCAATAGAAAGCTTTGGTTTTATTTTAAATACTAGTTATACAAAAAATACTTTCATTTTATTAATTTATTCTTAGATACTTTCATATACATACATAAAACAATCCATTTGTTTTCTCCATCCATCTTCTCTTATCTCCCTTCCACGCCTACCAAATCTAACTCTTCCTTTCCCAAATTCATGACTGTTCATTTGTCATATGACCTATTACCATTAATCAGGGCAATCTGTGTGAACAGAGCTGTAGACAGTGACTTACCATCTCATTGAATATATCCACAGGAAATAGTTCAACGGTGAGAATCAGGGCCCCCTGAGTCCCTCTTCCATCCATTTCTTGTTGTTAATGGGCTCATTTTTGGGTAGGTGCAATGTAATAATCTGCAGTAGCTGGAAATTCATGATTATAATAGCTGTGTATTGTTGGGAAGATGGCATTTGAGAGCCCTTTTTACCTCTATTCCAGCTTTTATAACCTCCCTACCCACTGTTCGGAGTGATCAGAAATAACAGATGTGAGATTGACAGTATTGCCTAGTGTCTAGTGTGTGACAAATCTGAGTTGTACCGAGGCACATCAGGGTTTATGGTATTGAGGAAGATATCCTGATGTTAGGAGGCTTTGCAGTATTTACCAGTATAATCTTTATGTCTCAAACTGACAAAGCAGACAAAGACTAGTTATTCAGTGAGTTTGTTCTATCTCACTCAAATGGTAGTTTATCTCTTCAAGTATAAAAATGATTATTCAAATAAAGTTCGTGTAGTTAGAAGAAATCACAATTATTTCACAGTGAAAAGTAAGATGTTTAAAGTTCTTAAGGAAAATTTAAAATGGGAATTTCCATTTTCTCCAGATGTTTTGATGCATACCCTTAATCCAAGCATTTAGTAGGCAGTGGTGGCAGGAGGATCAGGAGTTTGATGTCATTTTTAGATACATAGAGAGCTTGTGTTCAGTCTGTACTACAGGAGATGGTATCTCAAAACATGCAAAATAATAAAAACAAGGAAATATAATAAACATGTTAGACCATATTACTTCACATGATTCAAACTGACCATCTATATAGATTCATTTAACAATACTGATGCCACCACTTATAATATATTTTTAATGAATCTTCTGTTATAGTGAGTATATGAGACAGAAAACTTCTACAGAAAAATATTTCAATGTTGCATAGGTTGGCAGTTTCTGTTTGTGATCAGTTGCTACTAGCGCTTTGTGGAATAAAATAAGCCATGCCTGTTTGCACCCAGTCATTCGCTCCATGACCAGAATGTGCGAGAGAGAATGAGGGGAATCAAAGAAAATGAAGGTGCAAGGATCTCACTGTCCCATGTGAGGTCATACACCAAAGACCTGATGACATCATACTAGGCATGATCTCTTAACAACTGCAACATTTTCCTATAACTTCATCCTGGATATCCGGCCTGCAAATTATGGATGATTGAGGGACACTTACAATACAAATAACAGACATTAGCTGGCTTCTTGATTTTTCTAAATATTTATTTACTTTTATTTTATGTGTGTATTTTGTTTGTATGTACATAAGTGTGCCACTCTGTGCTTCAGGAGATGATATCTTAAAAACACATAATGATGATAAAATACTAAAAGATAATAAACATATAGTGCATACAGTTCTATAGAGGTCGGGAAGAGAACACTGGATTCTCCAGAACTCGATTTCCAACAGTTGTATGTAATTATGTAGGTGCTGGGAACCAAACTCAATAAGCTCCTAGCAAGGGCAGTACGTGCTCTTAACTGCTCAGCCGTCTCCCAACTGCAAAGATTTTTTTTCAATTTATGTGTATGTGTGTCAATGTATGCCATGTATCTTAGGGTTTCAATTTCTGTGAAGAGACACCATGACCACAGAAACTCTTACAAAGGGAAACATTTAATGAAGGCTGGCTTTCACTTTCAGAGGTTTAGTCCATTTTCATCATGGCGAGCAGCATGGAGGCACATAGGCAGACGTGATGCTGGAGAAAGAACTGAGACTTCTGCATCTTGATCTGGAGACAGCAGAAGGAGACAGTGCCACTAGGCTTAACTTGAGCATATAAGACCTCAAATCCTTGCCTCCAAAGTGACACACTTCCTCCAACAAGGTCACACCTATTCTAACAAGGCCACAATAGTGCCACTTCCTGTAGGCCAAGCATTCAAACACATGGATTTCTGGCAACCCATTCAAGCCACAGCACCGTGTGTATGTATGTGTGGTTGCCCAAGGAGGCAGAAAAGGGCTGTAGAATCCTTGCAGCTAGAGTTATGGGCAATTCTAAAGCGCCATGTGGGTCTACAAACTCAATTCTCGTCTTCCATGACACCAGTAGTCACTCCTCTTACACATTTTCCTTGAAATTTTATAGCTGACATTTCTTATATTCAGTAATGAGAACTTTGCTTGCACGACTTTAGATTTGTGATCTGTATCTCCATGTCGTAGATGTGAAAACATAACCAACTTTTTGTAACACTGTTCAGTAGCAATCAAGTTATACATAAGCTGTTGAAATATGATAAAAAATGGTTTTCTTTTACTATATATGAACAGTTGTGATCATTTAAAATTGTCTCACAAGGAAAAGAAGAAATACTACCAACAAACCTAAAAGCTTTAATCTACACAAGGTTAAAATATAAATATTGAAATAGTAACCTGAAATATCAAAATAAACAAAATGAGTTGTATATTAGGTATATGTACATATGTGTATGTATGGAGTGCATACTAATAAGAAAATGATTTATAAACATCTATTTGCATATATATGGGACAAAATGCATTAGTTGTCTAGCAACTGTTCATTCCTTTACTAATAACATTATATACCTCATATACAATGTGTATATTTAATAAAAATGATTTAAAATTTTCAAGAAGATACTTAATTAAGTACAAATAATATGTGAACCCAGTTAATATTAGCTACAGTGCCAGACTGCTCATTAAAATCTCACACATATTGCAGATTAGAAAGTTTCTTCTTATTGGAAAATATCTACACAGACTTTTCTCAACCATGGTTTATACTCCTCCAAAGGAAACTTTAGTGCCTGAGTCTCCTTTTTAGCACTGGCATTTTTGCCCTTACTAGTTGGCCTTCAAGATTGCCGGGAGGGTGATAGTAATGGCCCAAGTGGAGAAACCCACACATTGCACAGTCTTGTGTCTGTTAATTAACTACATCATATCCAGATGAGGCTGGTGAACCCCAAGTTTCAGGTAGACTGACTGTAAACAAGGCCCAGTAATGCCCTGTCTGCTCTCCAGTGCTGGTATTGCTGTTGCTTGCCTCTTTTCCTCAGTTTTACATGGAATCTGGGGATGAAACTCGGGTCCTTCAGCTGGTCTTTGAGCACTCCGCAGACAGAGGTCTCTCCCTAGGCCTGTGGTGGCCTTTAGGAGAAGACAGACTCAGTTTAACTGACTTCTTTAATTAGAGCTGATTGGAAAATATTTTGTACTTAGCCTGGTTTCAACTTTCTAGTCTTTGAACAGTCTGCTTTTGTTTTGCTTTAAAGTTAGTAAATGCAAAACAGTGAATCATGAATAGAGTGGAATCTTTCCCTAATTATTTTAAGGAATTTCTAGACAGCATGAGTTTCCTGTCATGGGTGCTGATGACTAAAAATGATTTTTAGAAAGACAGATGCCTTCCTACTCACTTTACATTCCTGGTTCAAAACATTGGCTGCTTTGCTGAAAAACAGACCTTGCTGCTTTGGGCCACAGAAGGACACTGTGATCAGCGCTGAGTTTGTGTGGTACAAAGCGCCACCGATTAGAATAGACCTGAGAGAACGATGATGCTGGGCGGTGCTGTTGTCATGGCATTAAAGCTCACAGAGTTTACTTCAATATTTAGTGGTGCCTGCAAAAAATAAAATAAATAGATAAAATAAAAACTTGTTTTCATGTGTTTGGATGTGAAAAAACTTACCATCATGGTGCAGTTTATAACACTGAATTGAAAACAATACAATGCAAACCATTTTTGCTTACCAAACTGGATATATCAGCATAAAGAAGTTATTAATATTTGAGAAGACAGAAAAGTCAGATTTTTCTTGTGTTTTCTTGGGTTAGTATACTCTCAAGACCCATCTTATACTTCCTGGGGAAACTCCTAGTACAGTCCTTGTGTGCCAGCAGGCAGACTTTGACTCTTTATGTCTCTTACTGTGGCTTTGCTTCTTTCTATTTTTATTCTCCCAAGATGCACACTTGGTGGAGAAGAATAGACAGTGTATCCAGGGAGAAAATTTAGGGTGTTGATTTGAGAATCCCTATTTCAAGTAGGACATGCATAGTCTTCACCATGGAATCTCCCCGGCAGATGTTCCGGGAAAGTTCAATGCGTGAAGGCATCATTTATGTAAGACCGTGCAAGTCTGGATTTCCAATCTTATACACAGAGAGTATAAGACTGGATGTTACCACTTTCTTATCAGAATATATCCTTGCTGCTCTGACCCCTGGACACAAACTATGTTCCCATAGGAATGCTGACTGCAAGAGCTGGTGACTCTAAATCCCTTATGTGATAGATGCTGAATGTATCTTTGGGGCTAAAGAGTTCATTTCTTCTTTAACGCTTTTTTGGTTCTTGATCATTAGAATTTCTTTGTCTTTTGTTTGTTTGCTTTCTTGTTTGCCTTTAAGAATGAAGAATCACTTCCTTTTCCTCTTTGTTCATGGTTTTTGAAATTCTTTTGCTTTTCTTATACTCTGTTTTATTGTTTAACTTGAGACCCTTGAAAACCCTCTGGTCATAGTATGACAAAACACCTGTCAGAAACAACATATATGGAGAGGGCTTGATTCTGGGTCATGGTTTTAGGAGCATCTTAAAAATTTATTATATATATATTTATAATGTGCTAGTTGTAGTCTTTGTGGGGAAATGCATATATTTACTGCCTTGAGTCCTCCCAGAAGTATGGTGGATAATCAATTATTCATGTTATCTTAAAAGTTCTTTACTAAAAGCTATCATTTTCTCCATGTAACACTAGACATATTATACTGGAGATATCTCTGGTAATATTAACTCAAGTTTATAAGAACCTTGAGTGCATCAGATGTATTAGTTACTCATCTCATAGTTTGTGGGTTACTGCTAATTTCTTAGGTTTTTTAAAATTATTTTATCAATTATTTAAAATCAACTTCCTCTTTGTTATTATATGCACTCAAATTATTTTTTATTTTTTTACATTTTCTCAAGTATCTTTTTTATATAAAATCATGTATGTATACTATATTGCAATCATCCCCTGCCCCCATCTTGCATCTTGTCCCTCAGGTCCCTCCCATTTTTATTTAATCATTACTTTTACACACACACACACACACAGTGTAACATGTTGAGTTGATGCTTTGATTTGGGGTTGCTCATATGTATATATTTTCAATACTGTCGGCAAGGTATTAGACAACCAATTAGGAGCCTAGACTTGGAGAAAATTGATCTTTCTCAGCAGTCATTAATTGCCTGTAGGTCTTCATGTAGAGTTTAGCCTTGTGGCATTTATCCAATCCACTTTGAAATGTCAACTGGTATTGCCATTATTTAAGTGTTCTTTATGGGGCATAATGTTAAGAGTCTGTGGGTGTAGTTTCTATAACATATACAGATGATACAATCTCACAACATATGTTCTGGTTGTCTTGCTCTTGCAATCTCTCCACCTGTTCTTCTGTGATATTTTTCCCATGAGTCTTAAGGATAGGGATTGTGTTGCAGATGTTTCAGCTGGGGCTGAGCCATCAGTGGTTCTTTGTATTTTTATCAGTTGCTTTTCTTAATGGTCTGTGTCTGTTGCAAATGAGAAGTGAGAGCTACACTTAGCTGTGTGTATAAGGGTAAGTATTAAAGAGATGATATTTGTTTGGGAACTTAGCAGTAGGAGATTCTCCTTTAGGTTCCATGGTTTCACCAGTCACAGTTGGTTAAGTCTACAATACTAACATGAATTATGTGTGTGCTACGTTTTATCTAATGTTCATGCTGAAATGTCCTTGTGTTTATATAACTTATTGTGTCTAATTAATCAAAAGACAGCTGAATATAGTAGCTCCTAATAATGTATTGACCACTTTTGTACTGCTGGTCCTACCTATACTGACCATCAAACTACATGTTGAGTTAAAACTTTGTATCCTTTGGTGCTGTCAATGGCATCATGACATTGACTAATGGCTTTGCCTACTCCACAATGTAGAGTAACCATCATGATTGTACCATTTGATAGAACTTTTCTTTGGACTGGCTTCCTTAATAACTGAATTTAGCATGATACAAATAAATTGAAACAAATCACAAAACTCTTCCTCTTAGGAAGCTGATATTTTCCTTGTTCAATATAAAAAGAAATAGCAACAGTTATTGAAATAATATAGAACACCTGTATTTATTCCTCCCCTTTAGATTTCTCTCTGGTGCAGAAAAGGTTCTAGTGTCCATAGGGATTAACAAGTTTGTTTGAAAGACATTAAAAGCTTTAATAACAAAGTAGTTCTCTCTATATAATGATAAGATTAAATTGGAAATTGAGATATATTTTCAAGTTACAGTATTTAGAAAGAAGTTAGGGCTGGAACTGTGACTTAGCAGTTATGGGCACTTGTTCTTGCAGAAATTCTATGCTCATCTCCCAGCACAAAGATTGGGCAGCTCAGAACTGCCTGTAACCATAGCTTTAGATAAGCCAACACCTTTTCCTGTCTTTAATGGATAGTTAGGAATTATGAACAAACAGCCCATCTCTAGAAAGTCTTACAGAATGTTTTTTTTATAGCTTTTCTTTTGTGTTCCAGGTGACAACACTTGTCAACACAAGCAACAAAGGTCCATCGGGTAAAAAGAAAGGGAGGTCAAAGAAAGCCCATGTTTTGGCAGCATCTGTGGAACAAGCTACCCAGAACTTCCTGGAAAAGGGGGAACAGATTGCTAAGGAGAGTCAAGACCTCAAAGAAGAGTTGGTGGCTGCTGTAGAGGATGTGCGGAAGCAAGGTAGGTGGAATAATATTGTATAGTTGCTGAGGCTTGCTGTGTGAATAGGACATTGTTCTTTAGAATCAGAGGAATATTTCATTTTGTTTGCTCTCTGCACATGATGTTCGCAATGTTTGTGGGATTAGTTGCATAAATATTTTGATGTTGAAGTGTGGGCATGACTCCAAATACCATGCTTTTGCTTTTATTTAGAAATCTTCCTATTTCTTGCCCTTGGTAGACAGAAACAAATTCTCCAGTCAAACTCACACCTTGGTATGGATTTGGAAGACACTGTGTATATAAAATGACCGAAGATTCTGAACTTTAAGGAGGATAGGAGAGAAAAATGCAAAAGCATGTAGAATTATATTTTTAGTCCATGGCTTTTCTCACACATCTAGCTAGTTAGCATACAGTTTATTTAACATTTTGAAAATTTTTCATTTGCAATCAAATACATGTAACATAAGAATAACATCTGAACTACTTTTAGGGTTCATTTATAGTTTAGTGTTGGTAGGTCTATGCACAACCTTGAGAAACTTATTGCTAGGCTTTTTTTCCACTTTAGAAAAGTAAAGCTATGTACATTTCTTCAGTTATCCATATGCTCTCCCCAAAAGTCTCTGTGAATCACTCTTCATCTGTTTGACAACTTTTGATATTTCACAGAAGTGGGATTCTGCAGTATATCATTTTCTGGCTGGCTTATTTCATTAAGTACAGTGTCTTCAATAACCATACACACTGTGGCAAATACCACAATTTTAGTTTTTCATAACTAAATAATAGTCCATCAAATATATGTCCACAGACTTTTGAATGGGCTTCACAATTTTGTATTGTGAACAAAATTACTACTTAAATCAATAAACATGTATATTATGGTTGACTTTAATTATCAATTTGACGCCACTTAAAATCACCCAGACAAAGAGACTCAAGAGTTTGCATACAGTTGATGCTTTGTAGGGGATTGTCTCAAGTAAATTTATGGATGTGGAAAGGCGAAGCTATCTGGAGGCAGCGCCATTCCCCAGGCAAGGTGAATGTATATGTGTCCTGAACTGTGTGAACATAGAAGTGACATTCTTTCTGACCACATTCTCAGTCAATGGAAGCATATATCAAACTATCTGTTGGATACTGATTTATATGTCTAAGGGAATGCTTCATTAAATACTTGTTGAGTGGATGAGTCATCTATTTATACTCTGTGCATTCTTACTGTCTTTTGCCGGTCATAGATGAATGTTTAGTGTCTTAAATGCAAAACCTTCCTTCTTTTCATGCAAGCACACATTTTCTCCATTTCTTGTTTATGTGATATACAGATTTGTATTCATATTTTTTGCAAGTTTGCAGACACACATGTTCTTGGTATCTATTTTACTGGGGCACAATTTTGATGTGGGGAATCAACCTCTTGATTTTCCACTTTACTCAATGAGACAGGATCCCTCAATCAAACTTGGGGTGTGCCGATATAGCCAATCTTTCTTACCAACTTTCTCTGTGTAACCCTCGTCTCCAGTTTCTAAGGCTACAATTATAGGAAGAATACCATAGTCACCCAAAATTTACATGGATTTCTGGGGACCAGAACTCCAGTACTCACGGTTTTGTGGTAAGAGCTTTAACTGCTGAGCTGTCTTCCCAGATGCTGACTGTACTTCATACCACTACTCTATTGCATTCCTCCTAAATGTTGACATCATTTATATGACACTAATACACATTGCTACTTCTCCTGAATATATTTGATGTTCCACATTCCACCTTATGTGAACAGAGCACGAATGTATATGTGTCTTGAAATTATGAATGCCTCCAGGTTTTGAAATGCACTTGGAAGTTGAAAGTTTTCTGAATTATGGTTAGACGCTTGCCTTCATGCATCTATGCCCCAGATAATTACTTTTTGCTGTTGTTTTCTTATGTATACTAATGTGTACATGTAAAATATGTAAGGTGTGCTCAGTTTGACAACGACTGTGAAGCCCTGCATGTTCTCAAGATACTGAACAAATTTACAGTGGAGAGTTTTGGTGTCTCTACTTCTTTAAGCATCTGTCTTCACTAATAAATTTTTCTGCTTAGTTTCAGTAGCAACCCCTTAGGTTTTCTTTCTTTTTTTCTTTCTTCTTCTGAGTTGCAGTCTTTGGAGCTTGATGTTTGGTTGTCATGAACTTATATGAAGGTTATATGAAATGGTCTATTGTAGCTCCAATAGAATAATCAATTGGCTAGATTTCCCTTGTGGTGTGATAAAACAAGATTTTAATTTAGGACAGCTTACAGTGGTTGCTATTCTGAGAATAGTTGAAGATTACTTTGTGTTATCCATCTCCTGTTACAGATGCTTAGGAGTAATCTGTATGAAACCCTGTGGTCATTTTTTTCCCTGAACAATTTAACATTCAAATGTCCCTTACTGTAACTAGTAAAAGTCAAATTACTAAAAATCTTGATCAAAACTCCTCCTTTAGTATCCTTGATTATCGATAGCTTCCTTGCACTCTAGATGCTTCGCAGCTGTCAGAGTGGGACAATTTCCAGGCAAGGGAATTCACAAGCTCTGGTTCTGCTACTATACCTGCAGATTATAAGTTCTCCTTTCTGACGTTCCCCAGTGACAACTCAGCTTTCTTCACTGTGCGATTCTCTGTAGCCTATATGGCTTCAAACGGTTTTCATAATGCCTCTTTACTTGGGCTTTTGTGCACAGTGTAAAGCCTGGGCTGATTTTTCAGAGTGATCAGAAGAAAGAAACCCATGAGAAAATGGTGTGAATGAGGGCAGGAAAATTATTTATTTGACCTTTAAAGTACAGTGTCATGCATTCCATCAAAGAAATTTATGTCTTTATTAACATAGAACTTAAAAATCATGTAACCATTTACATTTGGAGGTAAGAGTTTCTTTTAAAGTGTTTTTTTCAGTATACATGGCTTACTAATTTAATAATATATAGGTGGAACAAATTTATCAGCTTTATTATTGCATAGAAAAGTTCTCCTTTCTGTATCCTGCCTGCCTTTCCTCTTTCTCTTGCCTTTTCCTTCTCTCTCATGCTATTTCTTCCACTTCTTCCTCTTCTCCCCCTTTCCTTTCTTCTCCCCCATCCTTTTTTCTCACTTTCTATTTCAGTCTCTCTAGTGGTGAAATTGGTTTCAAGATTTTGCTCAAACTAAGCAAATGATTTACCTCTGACCTTCAGTCCTCAGCCTTGTTTGCACATGTTCAAATAAAATCTTCAAAACATCATCACTTCTTTCCAGCATAAAGAGAAACTAGGAGGTTTGCATGTTCACTTTTAGATTTATTGTATAGAGTCATTTAATTTTGTGTATTTATAGCTTCTGGATGCTTGTGGTTTTAATTATCTGTCCTATTAAGGTCACATATAAAATTGCACATTTAAAATATGTTTACTACATGTTAGCATGGTTAAATTTAGTGTTGCTTAAATTTATTTATTATCACCTGAAAACTTATTATCTTCTTAAATCTAGGTTGCATGCCTGATGTTGAAAAGTGCTCAGAATGCATGGTAACTATCATTTTGCCCTAGAGTTTTCTGCAGAAATTTTGTACTTTCAAATTACCATCTATAGAGGATTCCTTGTAAAGGGCTATGATAATTTATACATGAGGAACACATATCAAATATACATTTTCAAAATTTATATTCCTGTATTCAAAACTTGGAACTCTGATGACTTATACCTGAATGAAGATAAGATGTCCAAGTGTTTATAATTGCAAGGCTAGGTTTTAACTTCATCATCATAGGAACTATACTGTCTAGCCAGGCGCTTGATGCTTTAATACATAGTGAGTGTTGGTGAGGGCAGATGCTGTCTTGGCTATCTTTCAAATGTGGGGACAAAACGCCATGACCAAGGCAACTTATAAAAGAAAGTGTTTGTTTTGGGGCTCATGGTTTCAAAGGGTTTGTCCATGCCTGTTATTGGTGGGGATCATGGGGGCAGGCAGGTAGGCATGGCGCTAGACAAGTAGCTGAAAACTCACATCTCCATCTACAAGCACGAAGCCATGAGAGATGCTGGGCTTGGCATCAGCTTTTGAAACTACAAAGCCCACCCTCAGTGATAACAGCATCTCTAGAAAGATCACACCTTCTGATCATTCTCAAGCAGGTCCATAAGCTGGTGCATTCAAATATATGAGCCTACAGGGGGCCATTCTCATTCAAACCTACAAAGATGTTTTTCTAAAAAATGAGTAGATATTTAGAACCTTGGTTAAGATTTCAAATTCTAACATTACTTGGACAACTAGCTAAATAACATAGATTAAGTCATTCAAGTATGTTTAGAGTCAGTGTCTCCAGTTTTGAAATATAGAGAATGACTGTGTTTACCCTGGAGTGGGTGTTTTCACTAAAAGCGGTCAAAGGTGTATTAAAAACTTAAGTGTCTATTGGATGAGATGGTTCAGCAGGTAAAACATCTTGCAACAGGCCTGGGAACCACATGGTAGAAGGAGCTCCACAAGCACACCATGGTACCCTGGTGCATGCATGCATGCCTACACAGGTATACACACACACACATACACACACACACGTACACACATAAGGTAGAAAAGAAAGGAAAGAAAAAAAGGAAGGAAGGAAAGAAAGAAAAAGCATAAATTCCACAATAGATTTTGTAAGTTATAATTTGTTGATTTTATCTGTATCTTTGCAAATTGCTGTTCTACCTGATTTTCCTTTTTTTCTTCTTGGTGAGCCAATGAGTAAAGTTGTAGTTGCTTACAAGAGAGTGATTGAGGGGCTATTTACAGAGGCATAGGCAACTTACCAATGGCCACGCCCCTGAATAAAATGACTTTCCCTCTCCCAGTAACCATGAGCCAGTAGACCTAACCTCCTTCCTATTATTTAATAAACCTGAGTCCTTTCTGGCAGGCTGGTGAAACAACAAGTTAACATCCAGTGGTCTTTCTGAGGACTGATTGTCTCTGCGTGAGTCAGAAGTGGTGGGACTTGTATGTAGACCCTGCAAGTCACAAGAGAGTAGATGTGTGCATATGAACCTCACATAGCAAAACTTTTCAAAAGCAGAGAACACAGACATAGTAATAATCACACCCCTAAATAGAAGCACCCAGAAATCTTAAAGCCTAAAAGGTGTTTACCACCAAGACCTTCCTGAACTGAAAGCATGTCTCCAAGTTTGGTTAGTATTAGAATAATCTGAGAGGCTTTTAAAATCTTGTCATCCATTTCCTGTCAGGGAAATCAGACTCCGGGAGTATGACCTGGACATCAATGTTTTAAGCTCAACACTTGATGTTTCTGTACAAATTATTTCTGAGCAAATGGACCAAGTTTCCGATTCTGCATCATGTGCACATAGATGATCGATAGATCCTATTAGCTAGAGACACAGGTGATTGATGCTAAGTTTACTTGTCTCTCAACAGTGCCTGTTTTTTTCTTAAATTAAATATTTGAATAAGTTCACATCATTTTCTCAAGCAAGGTTTAAATCTCAATGGTATTTTTGCAAAGCTTCCAACTTTGTAGTTTACTTAGATGTAGGTACATAAAACTTACATGGGAAAATCAATATCATAGTTTACATTAAAGTATAATACATTGGTAATGTCTTTTGAGGGAGGGTTTTTCAATCACGATGTACTACAGCACTCAGAAAATATGTAAGAAGATATTTAGTAGTCTAGTCTATGAGCCAGTTAAGTATTAAAGTTAAGTATTAAGTATTCAGAGAGAAGAAAGGTATATGGATGAAATTAAAAAGAAAAATGTGATGGTAACTGTAAATACTTATTGAAGATTTGTGAAGAATAATGCGTTGAGGATTTCAAATCTTTACCAAAGGTTATGGATAAGTGAAAACTGACAGAGAAGACCTGATCTGATGACCAGTTCTATATGCAGGTACAATTTCAACTATACTGAGATGGTGGGGAGCATCAAGACTGAGGAACACAACATAGTGGGAAGAAGGAGGGAAATAAGGAGGGAGGGAAGCTCATAAGTAACTAGTTGTTACCTCCAGAGGGATGTGTTGAAAGATTAACATGCCAAATGCGGTGGTTTCAATAAGAATGGCCCCCTTAGACTCACATATTTGAATGCTTAGGGGTGTCTTTAGGAGATATGGCCTTATTGAAGTAGGTTTGGCGTTGTTGGGGGAAGTGAGTCACTGCAGGTGAGTAGGCTTTGAGATTTCATAAACCAGGCCCAGGGAATCACTCTCTCTTCCTGTTGCCTGCTGACTGATGTGGAACTCTCAGCTACCTCTTCAGTACCACGTCTGCCTGTGTGCTTCTGTACTTCCCTTCATGATAATAATGGACTAAACCTCTGAACTTTAAGCCAGACCCAATTAAATGTTTTCCTTTATAAGATTTGCTATGCTCATGGTATATCTTCATAGCAATAGAACTTTGACCAATGCAGCAAGTTTATAAAAAACTGCCAGAATCAGAAAACACCTGGTTCAGACACATGGTCTATGTGTAGTTTCCACAGCAAATGAAGCTAAACAAAAGCACAGTGCTTTCATGACCCATAACTGTGGTGGGAGCCATGGGAAGAGATACAGAAAACTGAATGTTACGAGCATTGACGAAAGGAGTCAATGCATTTCCCATCTATTTGGAAGGAAGTAAGAGTGAACATTTGCTCATGTATGGGCCGCAGGCAACATGACTGGGAAATTTTAAGGGACGGCAGGACCGGAGTTGAAACCATTTTGATTTTAGACATTGATAAATGAGGAGCCCTCCCTAGCAGATGGTGATGCTGTGGGGATGGGATGTTGGCAAAACAAGGAGATTTGCAAGTCTCTAAAATTGATAAATGAATATCTCAGAGATATAATGTTCCCTTGAGTAAGTGTGCTAGATCATGAAGAGGAAAGGGATGAAGGTACAGTTGGGAAGCATGCCCACATTGTGAATTGAAGGTGGGATCTAAATAAATTAGAAAGGGAAAGCTGCCATGAAAAAGACAATCAGTAGAATGCTAAAATCTGAAGAAACAGAACCTTTTCTTTTTTGGTTTTTCAAGACAAAATTTTTCTATGTAGCTTGGGAATAGGACTTTTAATAACAGTGACAGTGATCCATCTGTTAGGATGCTGTCAGCATATCATATTTTTCTGACACAAAAGACTATGAAGAGTTTAGATTTTTGCAAAAAAAGGTAGAATCTATTTCATTTAAAATTGAATTTTCATAAAGACTCTAGTCATAAAAGAAGGCGTGTGGAGGATAGAGCAGGGAGGCCCGGAAGTTCCACAGAGGGGGTTGGGAGAGAAGGAAACAGGAGGTAGATGCTGTAAAATGATAGTAGATGGTGCAATAATTGAGCTCGGCAGGAAAGCTAAGTAGACCAGCCTTTGTCACTCTTGAACTATTTACTGTACTTGGTTCTTTTTGCCCCGTAGATAGTTTGGGACATAGATGAGTTACTATGTATCTTTTAGCTTCTTTTATCCTTTCTACACAGTGGCTTTCAATAGATGCATTGATTAATTACCAAAGGATAGCAGGAAAGCAATAAAAGAATGATGGAAAAACATTAAGAGTTGAGTATAATTGTTTTCTTGTTTATATTTTATAGCCTAAATCAGAGAGAGATAGAAAAGCCATAACTATAAACAGAAAGAGAAAGAGCTCAAGTGATAGCAACACGAATGCATAAGTTATGTGTCTTTACATGAAAATCAACTAAAAAGGACAAAGCCTAAAGAGATCTTAAGCAGTCGGGGAGGCAGTTCAGTAGGTATCCACCACACACATAAGGCTAGACTCAATGGCACTCTTCTATAATCTCAGAGCTCCTACGACAAGATGGCAACAGGAGACAGGAGAATCCCTGGAGACTCACAGCCAGCTAGGCAATATAAGTAGTGGCAAATATCAAAAGCGTCAATGATAAACCCAACCTGAGGTTTGTCTTTGACTTCCACACATAAATACATATCAGTGCAAACTCATAAACGAATGTCCACACACCATACATACACCCAAGTGTTTTATAGAGTAGATGAATTATATTCATCAGAATTTAATTATTTTGAACAATGAGAGGGACGAGTTTAATAGGCAATAGTTAGTATTTGGTGAGGTTTAATAGACGTGTTTGACGTTGGCAAATGTTTAACTCTCCCATTTGATCTCATTCTTTTTAATTTACTGAAAAGAAGTGGTACTATTCCTTCCTTGTACATAGTAGGAAAGATAAATTTATAACATTTTTAATTATCAATGTCTAATAATCTTTTGTTTCTTCAATATATAGCAACATCTAGAATTTTCTTAAATTTGAGGTAGACTCAAAAACTGTGCTTTGAATAATAAAAGTCATTGTTATTATTATTCTTTTCAATGATAAATTCACTTGGTGGTTCAGCACTGCCTCTGGTTCTATACTTAAATGGTTAGAAAAGTACAACTTCCCCTTGGTCTTCAATTATTATAGCTCTACTTCCCCCGAAGCCAGGGAGCAGTGTCCTGGATTTCCTACCTTCAAGTCACACTCAGCATTCTTATTGACCACTCTCTATCTGGAAAATTACAAATCAAAAGCATTAAGAAATTTCTCTGACATCAACAGGTTGTATACCAAGTCATATGTGACCGTGACCCCACATAAATGGTGAAATTTTGGTTCAAAGTAACAGAGGTGCAGATAAAAAAGTGGTGTCTCCATCAAGCCAGTTTCTAAAACAAGTGGATGGCAAAACATTTCATTAGTTCTGCTTAATCCCTTGGCTTTTCTCTAGTTTTAATTAACCTCCCAGATGAACTGATAAATTGATGCCAAATAGCTATTAATTTGATTTTTACCCAGTTAACATGAGTTTAATAACAGTTAACCAGTGGATGACATCACAGGATGCAAAACAGAAGAAGGGAAAAAGAAGCCCTTTATAACTTTGAGAAGATGCAAGACTGCAGACTCATCTCTTGTTAATGCTCTGTCACCTCCGGTGTGTGGGCTGTTGATGGAATGGATGGTTCCAGTGAAATTCCCCTTGATACCATTCATGTGGCCTGGATAGCTGAGAGCGGATCATAACCCAGGATGGGAGGCTCCATTATCACATGGTTCTTTAATTCCACCTCCAATTTTTCAAAAAAAAAAGCTTAAATTGCCCATTTGGAAGGAGGTGTCCTACCTCTGGCTGCACTTTCTACGAGATGGGCATTTCTGAGGAAGTGTTGAGATGATGTTCTTTTATGTGTTTCTTTTCTCTAGTGCTTTGAGCTTCTACTTTTCATACTCTGAATACTGGTAGAACACTGGGCTCTCTTGTCTGTGTTCTGTGACTGCTTTCTTGGTCAAGTGCCCTTGTGGGTATAGTGCATTCCCATGTCTAGAATGTGCTCCTATTGCAGTGGTGTGAAATTGCCTACCTTTTGGGATGGGAATGCAGATTCCACTCCACTATGTTCATTTCTTTGAACTTACACTTTACTACATATAAATTAGATAAATTTTTTTAACTAACCTACTCAAATACAGTATCTTGAGGATTCTTTATGAGGTTTGTCATGAATTCTCACAAATGTTCAAGCCTGTTACATGAAATAGCACACACAGTGCTTTGCATATGACCTGTGCATATCCCCCTTCAATGTTTAGATCCTTTTCACGTCATTTATGATCCCCAGTACACTGTAAGTCATTGTTACACTGTGTTATTTGGGGGTAATAATGACAATAAAAAGGGTTTCACACGTTCAGTACAAGTATAACTAATTTTCTCAAATGTTTTTCAGTAGTTGAATCCCCCGATTCTAAAGCTTCAGATGTGGAGTACCAACATTACTGTAAGAAGTGACCATGTGTGGGAGCCTAGGACAGACAGTGAAGCTGAGATGGCAGGTGGCTCCTTCTTCAGAGTGGGGGCCCTCAGATGCTCCACTATAGCCATGCAAACCTGAAGCTGCCTCTCTGTTTATGGATGCCTCCTTTTTCTCATAGAATCACCTTGTTGCAGCTATCAGCCTGTGTCAAAATACCTGGGATAAAACAGAGGATGTGTATAAAAACTAAGTCTACAACTTCACAATGAACTTGCATTGAGAGACCATAGACATATTTACTTCTGGGTAGTGCCCCAAGTGGGTTCTAAGGTACCAGCATTTGACATTCACAATAGCCAGAATTTAATACATACCTGTAGATGCCACCTTTTATTCAAGATAATTTAAAAATTCATTTATTTTTGTTGTTTGAGAATTCCATACATGAATATGATGTGTTTTTTCAAATACCACCTTTAGTTAATTTAGACCTCTCCCTCTCCCCCCTCCCTCTCTCTCTCTCTCACTCTCTGTATCTGTGTATGTGTTTGAATGTTCATGTACGGGCCTGCACATGTGTGTTCAAGTACACATGAATGTGCGTGCGTGTGTGTGTGTGTGTGTGTGTGTGTGTGTGTGGAGAGAGAGAGACCAGAGGTCAATTTAATGTACTGTTCCTTAGGGACTATCCACCTTGATTTTTAAGAAACCATCTCTCATTGCCTAGGAGCATACTGATTTGGATAGGCTAGGTAACCTGTCTTGGCCTACCCACCGTGGAACTGTATGTGTGAACCACCACTCTCAGCTTTTGGTCTTTTAGTGGGGATGCTGGAGATAGAATTCAGATGCACTATCACGGCCCAGTATAGATTTTGGTTCCTTTTAAAGGGACGCAATTAGGGATGGAGGTAGAGTGGTAGTTTAGTGGTCTAGTGAAAGTTCCACATGCATAAGATTCTGGGTTTTAATTCCCAGAATCCCAAACAAAAACAAAACAACAAGAAAAAAAACAAAACCACAGAAACAAAACAAATCTCAGTAATCCATGCTTCTAACAAAGAGGGAAATCACTTTCCAGATGTTTTCACCTCAGATGTTCAAAAAGACACCCAAATAAGCATGCAATGTAGGACAGATAAGAGGAGGATGGATGTGAAAATACCCTGAGAGACACATCCCTGTGGAAATGCCAAATGCCTGTGGGTTCACCTTACTGCAAATGCTATACGTTTCCTAGGATTTTAATTGCTGCATATTTTGTTAAATAAAACATATTGTATGTCAACTTTGACTTTGTTCAGGGATGACATGTGTTCTGGGTCCACAAAGTATCCTTGGGGTAATCGAGTTGGAGAGAACCCTTGATTATTCTTTCATTTCTTTCTCTTTCTGGGGCCCTTGGCTCCTGGGAAGGCTGCAGTCTTGTATTAGAAATACTGACAACATGGACGCCTGCTTTTTTACTGCTGCTCCATTTGACAGACACTGCAAATGTTCTCTCAAAATCATTCACTAACCATCAGGAAGATTATTGTCCATCTTCTTTAGTCAATGACACTATTTTGATAGATCACCCACACATCATTGCACAAAGGGTATCTAAGTGATGCCTTTTTACAAGCACTATTTTGTGTGTTGTGAATATAAAAGTAAAAAATAGAAAACAAAAGACATGGCATTCCCCACGTGTAGCAATATACACTCAGAGACAAGACACACAAATTAATAAAAAACGATATTCGTTAGTGGTTTTCAAGTGTATAATGTGGTTTGAGAAATAATCAAAAGCTTTACACATGAAAGAAAAGAAAAATTGATAATAGAGCTTACTATTAAAATTAAACCAGCTTTGTAGACAGACTGATGACTATCTTGAATATCACCATAGAACCTTCATTCGGCGACAGATTGAGATAGAGACAGAGACCCACATCGGAGCACTGGACTGAGCTCCCGAGGTTCAGTAGAAGAGCAGAAAGAGGGAGAATATGAGTAAGGAGGTCAGGACTGCGAGGGGTTGGTTCACCCACTGAGACAGTGTGCCTGATCTAATGGGAGCTCACCAAAGCCAGCTGGACTGGGACTGAACAAGAATGGAATCAAACTGGAACCTCTGAATGTGACTGACAATTGAGGCAGACTGAGAAGCCAATGATAATGGCACTGCACTGGGATTTGTCTCTACTGCATGTACTGGCTTTTTGGGGATCCTAGTCTAT
>LOJH01015937.1:4826-22843 GCA_001685095.1 Ellobius talpinus | reverse complement strand
TGTCCAAGTTAACGTCTACTGGAAAACACAGATAGAAGAGTCTGAATTGTGGTAGTAATATAGTAATTAAAAATAAATTATTTATTTCAAGTAGAGTTTAGTTTTTGTTGGGCAGTGGTGGCACATGCTTTTAAACCCAGCACTTGGGAAGCAGAATCAGATGGATTGCTGAGTTTGGGGCTAGCCTTGTCTCCAGGACAGCCAGGGCTACATAAAGAAACCCTGTCTTGAAAAAAATCAAAAATAAATTAAAAGAGTTTAGTTGTTACTATTTCTCATTTTCTGAATTATGTGCCATCCCATTCTGAGCATGCTATTTTATTGTCTAATTTAACTCTTTTACACACAGGTACTCAGAGAGAACTAGATCCATTCTGTCTAATGAGCCAGCTTCACTCACCTTTGTATTATGGACATGTCTGATCATTATTTCTTCACAGACTTTAATATAGTGTTTTATAGAAATAGGGCACAATCGGCTTATTTTCTTTTTCATTTTTTTAGTTATTTTTCCATTCAGAAATTCCCAATTTCTCCCCTCCTCCCATTCCCCTCCCACTCCCCACTCCCCCTTCTCCCTCCCCCTCCAGTCTTAAGAGAGGGCAGGGCACCCCTTGTGGTCCTGACTTCCTTGCTCACCTTCTCCCTCCTCTGCTCTTCAACCAAGCCGATTGTAACATGATAACACCAGAATCCAGATGACAATTGGCTTATTTTAAATACACAAATGTATAATGGCTTTTCACCTCTTCCTTGAAGAAACTGACAAATTTGGTAGCATCTTTTCTAATCCTTAAACATCTTCAATCAGTGATGTCATGTCTTTCCACAATTAGCAATGCTGATGTTATGTCGAATTAACTTTTCTACAATGAGAAGTCTCTGGCTGCACCATCTCTAGTAACAAGTTCTAGCATCTCTTGCAAAAGATAAATGATAATTCTCCAAAGTGACATTACCCGCTGTATGACATGCTGGTAAGGCTCTTAGACTCTGCCCTTCTCAGCTTAGAACCCAGACACAATAATTTGGAGAATTGTGTGGTCTGTATCTCATAGATCTGACCTTCTTAAATGAAAATTTGTATTTTTCTGTGATAACACTGTTTATGAATAATATGTTACCTTTTTGCTTTACTCCACTGTGGCATGAAGTAATTCCTAGTGGAAAAATATTGTATTCTTGCTTTGTAGTGCAAGAATAAAGGGGCAATAATATCTGAAGTTTCATTGAACTAATAGATTTTGTTCTATTGTTATCTGAATCACAGTCTAAAATTTACTAGTATTCATAGTAATTCAAAGTATTAATACTTTGAATTTAATAAACAAACACAATTATATTTACTTTTTTTGTTTGTTTTTGTGGTTTTTTTTTGAGAATGGTTTCTCTGAGACGCAGTTCTGGCTGTCCTGGAACTTGCTTTGTAGACTGGCCTCAAACTCACTGAGATCTGCCTCCCAAGTGCTGGTATTAAAGACATGTGCCACCACCACTCAGCGCAATTCTTCATCCAGACTTTATAAATTAACTTCGAAGAATATTGTGCCTTCATTTCAACGTATTTAGACACTTGCCCAAAATATGTCTAGTATGCACCCAAAAACTGTATACATGTATGTATGTATATAATCTCTCCACATATATAAACAGAAATATACATATATTTATATAGAGACAAGAATTGCCTTAATTGTTTATATATGGAAAAATGTTCTTCTCATTTAAAATTATTTCTTTGTTTTTGGGAGTTAAAATGTGGGACATCTTGATGGCATATATTAGTGCCACACTCATTAAGATGCCTTTTTTGAAGAGAAAATATTAAGAAATTATAAACTTCATTTTAATTGGACTCTTTTAAGAAAAGAGATTTGGTTTTCATTGTTTTTGAATGTCCACACTTAAAGCTTTGCCCATTTTACAAACAGTGGAATTTCACCTGTACTGAATTTGTCAACATAATCACCCAAAAAGTATCAATTTGCATGCATGGATGCTCAAATTAAAAAGCTAGTTCTCTGGCATTGGACCTACTGCAATTTAGAGGTGGAAAGAATAACTGTAGAAGTAAATTTTATGCATGGTATGTGTGGATATGAGGATTTCAATTAGCATTAATAGGAGCTGTTCATCTTATTCCACAAAACCAGCTTTAGCTGGGTGTTGTTCAGAGTAAATTACACTGGTGTTTTTCAAAGCAGCTGCCTGGTGTGAATTTGTACTGTCGTTTTGTTATGGGTCTTCTTGTATACAAAAACCTCAATTTAAAGAAAATAGTTTAGGGCCACAAATGGAAAGAAAGGAGGCACGGAGGGAGAGAGGAAGGAAGGAAGGAAGAAGTAGAAAAGGGGAAAGAACAAAGGCAAAATGTAGTTGCTGTCTCTGGAATTCAACTGAAAATTTTTCTCTAATTTAAGTTATGTTTTGTTAACAAAAGGTAGAACTCTCAAGTTTTCATGGAAATGGTTACTTTTGTTTTATTTTTGCTGTATGAAACTATTCTGTACCACGCAAGACTTACTCTGGGAAGATAAAGGGCAAACATACCTCTCTTGGGTCTATAGAAAGAGCCTCAACCATGCTTCCCAATAAGCAGCATCTGCGTTCGAACCTGAACACAAGAGTCTAAGGACCTTGCTTTGAATTCTACCCTGGCTTCTTGTCTGATTATCCATAGTTTCAGTCTTGGTTTTGACAACTGTGGAATAGGAAAATCATGCCTATCGTAATATACTGTTAAACTTTAATTAGATGTTTATTTGATACATTAAGAATTTTAGTCTGATTGCTGCAGGGCAACTATTATCCATATTATGTATTTATAATAGAAAGATGTTCGTCTCTGTGGCCAGTGCTTTTGTGTTATGTTTAGTTTATGAGGCACCTTTAGGAGTAGTGTCGGGGCCATCTTTTCTCCTAAGAACCACTCTACGATGTGTTGAAGGCATTTTTCCAATTCTTATCCCTTCCTTATCTCCCAGCAGTGAATTAATTCTCCAACAAAGACTGGGAAGACTCTGTTTGGTCCCCTCACACAACATCTATGTTTGATTTCTTTTCCAAAGGAAAATCTCTGTGAAACAGATTGTTTTTCAACAATATGTATGTAAAGAAATTAGTTTTAACCAAATCATATAAAATCTTAATTCAAATGCTCAATTTAGACTCTAAGTGAAGATTCTCTTGGGAAGATATTTAGAGTTTATTATTCTTAGAAAAGCTTAGAAGTTTAATGTTTGTTTCTGGTTTTCCTAAGAAAACATTAGTTTCAGAACGTTAACCTCTCCTCATTTATTAGGCATTTATCAAATACAAAATTGTCAGCCTTCGTGTGGTTCTTCAGCATGAAATTAGTGTGAAGATAGCTAGAAACATGCACTGATGCTGCTATTTAATATTCATATTAGGCATTCAATTCTATCAGAAAACCATTTCTTTAGAAATATTAATAATGTGATATGCTTCACATTAAGGAATTCAGTGTGTATAATCTCCAAATACAAAAACCCTTTTTGGAGGCATGTTAATAGCACTTGGATTCACAGTGAGATATGCTCATTGATATCGTTTAGTCATTTCTGTCTATAGTCTTTGCTGACTGATAAACAATAGATGTTCCATAATGATTTGCTGAATGATTTCAGAAATGCATGAGTGAATGAAATTGTCTATACTTGCTTGTTCAGTCTACTTTGAGAATGAAAATGTTACTCCTGCACTCCCTGGCTGGTCCTCTCAGTGTTTGCCTAAAGCATCCATTACCTGGAAGTTTTATGAAGTCCTGACATCCTCCCAAGTCCCACCTCCACTTCTTCATCATGTGTAAAGGAAGTTTAGAGACTGGAGAGGTGGCTCAGCAGTTAGGAGCACTGACTGCTCTTCCTGAGGACCTAGGTTTGATTCTCAGCATGCACACAGCCAGTACCAACTCTCTGGAACTCCATTTCAAAGGCATCTGGCTGCTGCTTTAGCTTCTGTGGGTGCCAGACATGTATGTGGTGTACAGACGTACATATAGACAAAATACCCATTCACATTAAATAAATAAATAAGTAAACAATTTAAAAATAAGTTTAGCTCATGTAAAAGAGAAGTGCTAAAGCAAATTAACACCTAATATACTTTCTTGCAAAAGCAATTGAGAGAAATTAAAGTCAGTGGTCTTATAATACGGCAGAAAGTATTCAGTTGCTTAAGGAATTTTTTCTTATGAAAAATTCCCAGTTAACAGGTTGCAAAGACTCCTTCAACTTAAAGAAAATGAAAACTGTCTTATATTTAATGTGGGTTGGTGGTTGCCCTCTACTGAAAATGCATTTTGTGTGAAAACAAGAGACTCATTGTTGGGTAACCTGTAAAAGAAACATTTTTCAGCAGTCATGGTAGAGTTTAAACTGGTTGTGAAGGACCTGTTTGTCTGGGTTGGGCAGAGTCCCAGGCCTGTAACTATTAAGTCTAGAATTTTCTTCGAAATGTATTTTTTTTCTGTCTGTATCCTCTCATATCAAACATCATCATGACCTCACTCACCTGTTGTCGCCCTTGTCCATTAGCCTTCTCCTAGGAACACTTGATTATTTCATAGATGGTTTGAGTTACTCTGATATGAGAATCATATTTCTAAGCCTATTTGGAATGTCCTGATTGTCCAATTTGTCCAATGTCCAATGTCCAAATTGGGCACCCAGCCATCTCACTGGCTTTAGACATTGCGCTCTCTCTTAGCTGCTTTTCCTCCCAAACCACTTGGTGCTAAAATCAATATTTATTACTGCAGTGGAGTGATTGGTGAGATGTTTCCTTTGACTCTCACCATTTATTTCTAAGCTATTCATATAAAAATCTAGGTATCCCTTGTCAAATATACAAATATTTCCCAACATTTCCTTCAGAAGGAAAATCAGGCTAGTTACACAAATAGAGATGCCTAGCCTGAAAATTTCTCTAACTTACTGTGTCTAAGATGCAAAAGTTCACTGTTGGGAATGGGTGACAAACAAGGGAGTCGCTAAATCCTAATGAAAGAATGCTGAAGACAGGTGCTACAAGCTTGTTCCTCTTTCCAAGTACAACCCACAATTTCTCAGGCAGCCGTTGAGATTATGGAAATGAGCATCTCTTCTATATGCTGTAGAGAGCAGGGTCTAAAGCAACAACACGGAGTCTGAGTACAGCCACTGAACAATGCAGATTGTTAGGTGAACCTTCTGTCCTTATAATATGCTAATTAGTGCATTTGTGTCTCCCACAAAAGCTCTGGCTATGTAGTGATGAATAAGAACTTTAAACACACATGACACCTCGTTAAAATGTAATTTTCCCATCATATATCTGAGCCCTTTACTTTGACAGCTGAGTAATATGAGTGCTGGGCAGAGCATCCTGAACATTTTGAAAGTGCCACATGTTGGATAGGCAGCTGAATCTGCTAGCTGAATGGCTTACTTATATGGGGTGTACTGGAGACAGGAAATAGAGTGTGAAAACAGTGGCTTCCTACGCCAGACTCGTCCTCTTAGGGTCAGTTCTCAGTTCCACTTGAGATGCCACGCTGTCTCCAAAGTTTGCTTCACCTCCCTCTTTGCAGCCGAGCGAAATCTGCAAAAAGAAAAACACTCCACAACTTGTTGCTAATCTCAGCCCCAGCTGGAGATTTTGCTCATCAGCTGTTTCCCCTGTGTGGGAGAACTCCCTCCCATTCTTCCCAGGCTTCTTCATTGCCTGTGGTGACAGCTGCTGCTGATTGACATGGCTGTTGCTGCATTCCCAGGAAGTACAGAGAAAACTTAACAAAATTTTCCTGCTCTGTGTCAGCTGAATTCTCTCCTACAATTTTTTCCTTTCCTGTGTTTTTTTTCCCTTACCACTAAGGGTTAAACTTTGGAGAATGACACCATCTGCTTTTCGGACTCTGAATATAAAAAACTCTAGTTTGGTTAAAAAGCAAAGCCATGCCTCATTCATAAGAAAAACAGCCTGTGTTTCTTATGAATCTGACGTCTAAATGACCTTCCTAGTAGAGGTGCTCCTGACAGAATGAATCATGGATGCAGGATTCCTTTCCTTCCTACAAAGTGAAGTCTCCAATAAATGAATACCTTTTAGAAGATGATGAAAATTATTTCTACACTGAACCTTCAGGGACATACAAAGGCGAGTTCTTTCCGAACGAGTGTTCTCATGCACACTCCAGCTGTGTCTTCTGAAGCTGTTGCGTTGCTCATTAGCATGTCCACCAGAGGGCAGGCAGGTGGAACTGAAGTGATTTTGCAGCTCCACATGAGCCCTCCTGTGATGTTTGGCAACAGTAGCAAGGGTGTGATTGCTGAATAGGAAGGTGGGGAGGGTGTGCCCTTGATCTCATCCTTCTGGCCATACTAGCACAGATAAAGCAGACTCTGCTACATTACATATGAGCTGCTAAGACTGGTATGTCTGCTGATACCTGCTTCATGTCCAATTTTAAATATTTGAAGTTGTAGCCAAGAACCTTAGATAAGAGCTTGCAAGCATGGCTTTTAAAGTACAGATCTACTTCTTTCTTAGGAACTGTTTTTTCACTAGAAATCTAAAGTTTCCAATAATTTTGATAAATGACAAAACTCAAGATACATAAATGGTAGATAGGTAAAATCTGTACTATTGTCTGGTTCTATAGAGTGAGACCTGTTATCAGATCTCTCTGAAAACAAATGGAGAATATTTCTTTACATTTGCTTTGGAAGAGTCCTGTATCTCTTCATACTCTTTATGCAACAGGACAAATTTACAAATACCGTCTATCTATGAATATTGCTGAAGATACAAACCAAAACTCTCATACCTTTTCCGTAAAGTGTTTCATCAGCTAAATGTTTTAGCTATAAAACTCAATCTTTTAAAAATAATCTTACCCAGAAAAATACTAACAACATGTAAGTGCGAGAAAATAGCTGTGTATGCAGTTTTTGTCAGTCTGGTCAATCTGATGTTCAGTTTCATCATGTTGCCTCCATCCATGCTTTAGAAGAATGAGAAGTCATAACTAATGCAAGGGAAGTCAGATAGAATATACATATGAGGAATGAAGTCAAAGTAAATAAGGTGAAGTAGCCAGTGCACGAATATACAAAAGCTAAAGTAGAATGAAGACAAGCAAACATGTCTGCTATTTTCGAACACCCTCCAGACCTGGATAACTTCTAGATTTCACATACCTTAGAAACACTGGAAAATTATCAGTCCCATGTAACTCAGAGTATGTAGATGTAAATTTCAAAGAGCCTCAATTGGAATCATAAAGATGTGATGTTTTTTATATTTACATCTCAAAAATTACTCGTGGCACACAGCCTAACAGAATATGATAGTGTGGTTTGTGAAATGGAGTACAGTGATGTGGTAGCTTCTTGGAAATACTTGAAGAAGCAGATTTAATTATTGAAGTATTAGAAAGATTAGTTGGAAACTTTGCAGAGATTCTGAGCAATTTGAAGGACTTTAGAGATTTGAGGACTAGATCTTTATTAGATTTAAACCTACTTAGCATGTTATATCCATTTTCTGAATTCAGATGCATTGCTAACTATACTTTCATGCTCATTATCTTTGAACAAAATTGGCAAAATGATAAAAATTATAATAGAGAAATGCAAAAAGAACAAGGAAGAGAGAAATGTAAAGAAAATAAACTTATTTTTCCTTTGGTGATCAAATGGACAGTAAATGAATGAGGTGTATTTCCTTACAAGGAAGTAATGATCTACCATGTATTTTTCCTTGTTAAAAATTACTTTTCAAGGCTGATTTAACTGAACAACTAAGGTTAATAAAATGATTAAGGACAATGTGAGGAATGCTTATTCATTTATAATTTAATGTGAAGTATGTAAACCATTTCTGAAAACAATTTAGCTATAGTTACATAGGAGAATTTTCTGAAAACAATTTAGCTGTAGTTACATAGGAGACTTTTTTCCCTTTCAAAATTATCTGCTGAGACTTCATAACCAAAGAGCATATTAATGAGATAAAAGAATATACATCTTTGCTCTTAGTTTATTTTTTTATGGAAAAAGAGCCTCAGCAAGGAATGGAATACATAAAACCAAAGAAGACTGTTTGAAGTTCCATGTTTTAATACTGCAGTTGATGAAAATGGAAGACTATAAAAATGATGATAGGGTAAAGTATCTTAGGAATCACAAGGTCCCTCTTGGGATTTGAATGAACAAATAAAAAAAGGACAAAATATTATTGAGGAAATAGTTGTGAAAGAAAGGGTCTTGCCCTATTTTTGATGTTTTCTTGTTTGAGCTAAGGATAAAATAACTGTGAAGCACTCCTCTCATCCATGATTATTATATTCAAACAACCTATGCAGAAGCAGAATTCACAAATATCACCAAATTCTACATGAACTTTGTCTTCCCTATGCCTTCACACTGGTGATGATATTTAATTTATGGTTTGGGCACAGTAGGAAATTGATAACAAATAATAAAAAAATATACTTTTGTTGACAGAGGTTTCTGTCTCGCTCTGTCCTGCAGTTATTCAGTACCAGTGAAACACAAAGAAGCTTATACTAATTATAAACTGTTTGGCCTATTAGTTCAGGCTTCTCATTAACTCTTATATCGTACATTAATGCATTATTCTTGTCTGTGTTAGCCACGTGCCTTGGTACCTTTTATCAGTGAGACATTCTCGTCATATTTCCTCTGTCTCGGTGATGACTACAGATTGAGCCTTTTCATTTCCCAGAATTCTCCTATTCTGGTTGCCCCGCCAATACCTCCTGCCTGGCCGTCCCGCCTATACTTCCTGCCTGGCTACTGGCCAATCAGTGTTTTATTAAACCAATACAAGCAGCAATTCTTTACAGGGTACAAAACCATTGTCCCACAGCATACATTAATATGGTCTGGGGCTTGAAGACATTACCTGTCTCATAGACATGGTACTTTGATTGCCATATTAGCTGACCTGGTAAACTGAGCAAGTGAGAAGAAGTACAGTGCAGAACTGTAGGAGAACTGGGATGTTTCTCACCCCAGAAACATAAGTGGTTTGGAATACAAGTCATGAATTATTTCTGGTATTTTTCATTTACTATTTTTGGAGAGAAGTTGACCATTGAAAACTAAAGTCAAAAAAATAAAATTTTGATTGAGAGATTCTATTCTAGTTTTAAAAGTCCTCAGCATGCTAGCTAGTTTTTTATTTTTTTCCATCTCTTGATTAGAGTCCTGGAGTAGCACATAGCATGTTCTTGAGTCTACTCCCACAGAAAGAGTATAATTAAATAATTTAAATGTCCTACCAGCAAAGCAGATATACTTCTGTTGCTGCATTCTGGTACTTAGTATAGTGAAAATCTCAAACCACAGTGGCTTGCATTTGATTTCATTATGAGGACAGAAAAGAGAAAAAAGATAAAAACAAAATCTTAAGTATAAATACACTTTTGTTCAATTTGAATGAAATGAAGGCCAACTATTATAATCATTGTGAAATTAAAAATTTGTACTTTTAGTTTAATACTAAAATTACTAGGATAGGGTATTCATTTTCTCATGGAACGGTGTAATTATCACCTCTTTCGTAGTCTAGCTCTTCCCAGGAACTAGTATGTTCGTTGAAGGCAATTCAGTGAGTGTTTTTGATGAAGGAACCAATGCTGGCAGGCACAGTTATGTTCATATCAAACACTATAGAGAACTACTAGGGTTATGGATTGCAATTTTGTTTAATCATTTGGAAAAAAACACTTTTTTTGTTTTGTTTTGTTTTTTGTTTTTAAAGACAGGGTTTCTCTGTGTAGCTTTGGAGCCTGTGCTGGAACTCCTAGACCAGGCTGGCCTCAAACTCACAGAGATCCACCTGCCTCTGCCTCGCCGAGGGCTTGGATTAAAGGTGTGCACCACCACGGCAAGGCTAAGCAAACATTTTTATTGAAGGAACTCTTTTAAGTGTGTTGGAAAAATAGAAATACCTTTTCATATGTTTTGTTCACCAAAAGTATGTATGTGCATGCAGAGTACAAACATGCCATGCCTGTGGTCAGATGGAGCTCAGATTATGCACTGGAGACGTGGTACAAATTTAAACTGTCAGATTGCGCCCTGGAATAAATCAGAAGTCATAAAAGAAGATCCTGCTATCTGTTTTCAACAAGAAGCTTAAAATTCTTAATATCCCTATATAGGACACAATCCTTAGTAGATAAACAAAGGAATGGGGTATAATAATGACATTACATTTTGGCATTTTCTTTTTTCTGTGACTTTTTTTTAGTTTGTTTGTTTGTTCGTTGGTTTGTTTCTCGAGGCAGGGTTTCTGTGTAGCTTTGGAGCCTGCTCTGGAAATAGATCTTGTAGACCGTACTGATCCCGAACTCACAGAGATCCGCCTGTCTCTGCCTCCCGAGTGCTGGGATTAAAGGCATGCGCCACCACCGCCTGGATTCTGTGACTATTTTTGACTATCGGCTTTGTATGTGGTTGACAATCTCCAATTTACCAACTCACTACAAGAAGAATATGTACGTCTCTCTGGGAACATGTTAAAATGCCAATTCTCTACCTGTTCCCTGGAATGCGTCTCATCAGAGTCCTAAAACATGAATTCATTGCTTCAAGAGAGCCCCGAGAACAATATTTTGAAAGGAGATTCTGTGTTAGATAAAGAAGCCCAGCTGTAGGTGCCAACACTTAGGCAGCGCTTCTGCCTTGGCGTGAGTAGTTGTCTGAGTTCATCAGTAGTCTGCAGAGCCATGTGTATGCTGCCGCCTCTGTGGGCGCAGGCAGCTCTGACAAGGAACTCCATCACTTTGTTTCATTAAACGGCTCCGCTTTGTGCTCTCACGGAATTACAGTCTGGGTGGTTGTCAGCGAGGAGAGCAGCAGCCTGATCCGGGGTAGACATGTCCCTTTGTGAGCTTGTCCTGGCAAAGCAGGGTGCCATTTATCCTCACCTTGAATAGATGGGAGAAACTGGCACAGTGAGCTCTGAGCCTAGGCAGTCACGCAGAGCTCTGCAAAGGATCGTGCTCTGTTCGCGTGTTTGAAGGGGGTTGTAACGGGTGGGCAGAAAGACGAATTAGAGCTGTTACTGTAGTCGGAGGTATTTTGTAATATAAGCAGTGGGGCTCCATGCTTACCACAGGTACATCCTCACATCTCCGTATTTTCAGGCAAAGGTATATTTCATTCTGAAAAATGGAATTAAGTACAATCTGAATTTTTCATTTCGGCTGCTAATCTTTGCAGGTGTACTAACATATAATGTGTCACACATGACGGATACTTTCTTCCAGCCGTTTCACCGATTTCCCTAAGCATGGGCGGGGAAAACACTGTTCTGAGCTGTTGTGTTGCTGCCTTGAGATCCACCACTCCTTCTGGCGGTGCTAATTTATTCTGCCTCCTCAGAAGCAGCGTGACTGGCACTTTTCCTTGGAGATGGGAGATCTCAGTGGATGCACAGATCCTGAGAGCCTGCCACCCCAATCAGGATGATGCATAAACTCTGGTCCAGCTTTAGTATTCTCATTTTTTCTCTTTGAAAACAGAAACAGCTGTTGAGCCTGACCCAAGTGAATTAAACATTCTGTTATATTTATGGGACTCTAATACCATATATGTTTTTTCAAGATTCATATTTTTAAATCTGTGTGAGTGTGTGTACACGTGAACACACGCACATATGCGTGCAGGCAGAGGATGTTGCCAGATTCTCTGCAGTTATTGGCAGTTGTTAGCCACCCACTGTGGGTGTTGGAGAGCAAATTCAGGTCCGCTGAAAGAGCAGCCATAACAGTTGAGCCATTTCTACACCGTGTGTGTGTGTGTGTGTGTATGTGTATGTATGCATCAGATATGTATGTATATACACATATTTTTAAAGTTGACCATGAAAGTATCATTGCGTGCAATGAAATAACGTTTAATTCATTTATTAATTTTAGGCAGTTTCAGTGTTGAAGCCCTTACTACGCTGTCCTAGAACTCATGGTTCTTTTGTCTCAGCCTCTTGAGTGCAGGAATTCTAAGTGTCCTCCCACACTAGACAAAAAGGTTATATTTAAGGGAAACATCTCTTTATTTTAACCTCCCGTTTGGCCTCCTTTTCCTTTTTTGAATTATCATTTGGCAATACATCTATGGTTATTGTAGGAAGAGATATAGTGTGGGCTGCAGCCTAAGATGCATGAGCTCCCACTTACTCTGATGTCAGCAGCTCTAACGACTCTTTTTTTCATCAGTGAGTAGGAATGATATTCACTGATTATAGCTCTAGCATTGGCCATTATATGTGGAGCTTTATAAACAATGAGCAACTGTATCGTGGTTTATATTGCATGATTTTGTTTGTTCATTTTAAGAGTTTTGTGACAGTAGTGTTGCTTCATAGCACATTTATGGTAATGAAGAAGTCAATTAGCAATATTGAACAAGACTTGAAAACATAAGTCATAGTAAGTAGTGTTAAAATATTGATGGTAGTCATCTGTAGATAAACAAAATAAGCTTCAAGCAAAATGGGGAAATGGTCAGAGTATTTAAAATATTTGAGAATCCTTTGGTGTTCTTTCAAAAGAAAGAAAGAGACTGGTACAGACAAATATATACTCTTTATTATGCCTAAATGATAACTGTTACTTCTCTTGTCATTTTCCTTCTCATGCCTACAATCCCCCGTGGGAGAAAATGGACATTTCCTCTATCAACAAAAACAACAACAACGAAACAATCATTTTTAATAATGAAATCAACATGGTAGAAAAAGACAACTCTGCCAGTAAAGGAGGCAGGCAGCTCACTAAGGATACTGGAATTCTAGGAGCTAACTCAGACATATTGATAGGAACAGTCTGGGTACTTAAAGAAGTCTTAATTCAAGCACTAGGAGATCCATAATTGGAAAGAATCCCATAGTGACTGCTGATTTCGCCTCTGATTATAAGGGAGTTTGTTGTGTCATAAACCCACTTAAGCACTCTGGGTTCTGATAGGAAAAGTGTCCCAAGGCTCTACGAGCAGACTGGGTGTTACCAGAAATTCACTTCAGTGGTCCAAGCATTAGACTGTCATGTAGTAATCAATACAGTGATGTGGAAACACTGTCAGGGTGTTTAAATATGATATCCATTCGGCCCACGGGTCCCAAAGAGGTTAAACTTGCACTTCACACAGGTGACTTAGTATATTCTCTCACCCATTGGGGGTTTTACTATGATCATAGAAAGTGATGCTACTGCATTATTTTCTGATATCGTCATTAGCTGTGCCTCTGGGTGGGAGCCAAGAATACAAAAAGAATAAGTACATGCTGGGTTCTTATAGACCTAAGGGGGTTTTTTTTAATGAGAAAAGAGATATTTTTATTTGTTTATAAATGTCAGAAATGTGCATCTCATCTGAGTAGAATTTGCCAAAAGTTATCAAAGCCAAGAAATACAAGACAGGGTATATAGACATTTTGAAAAGTGCCAGTTCTAGCTCTTTTAAACCTCTTCATCAATGTTCTGCCTAGATGAGTTATGACCACACTCAGAATATTTGATTTCATTTTTTTAACACTGGGTGAGTGTGTATTTTGTACAAAACTCTTAACTAAGTCTTTGGTTGATAAATTTTGAGCCGAGGCTCCTTGGTTATAAAAAAGATACTATTTAGTTACAAAGGCAAGTCTGTCTGTCTGCCCTTCTTCTGCCTCTCCTTCTTCTTCCCTTCCCTTCCCCCTCCATAACCCACTAATAAATTCTGTAGCCAAAAAAAAAGTTACAAAGGCAACAGTTGAAATCAAGTCAAGCTGAGAAAACATGCTATAAAAGTTGTGTTTGACATAGATTTGTTCTTAGCTAAATAAGATATTTAGCAAAACATCCTTTGATATTCAGGTGAGGAAATGTTGACTAGGTAAGAACGTATTAAGCTCTATGAGTTTTTCCAATATTTGATAGTTTTAATGAAAAAAATGCCAATTTCTTGTAACTTGGCTCAGAATAGTAAATCAGTGACTTCATTGATGAAAGATAGACTAGAAAGTGCTTCCTTGTCCTTGGTTTACTCCCCCACAGTGTTCTTAATCGTTGATGTTAGTGAAGATGTCAGTGCTATGCAAACTGCATTGCTATATGACAGATTTCTGAGAGGGAACAATCTTAGCATACTGGGAGATAAAATCAGAAATCAAATTGATTTGTACATCCACATAACAATACTTTTAAATAGAAAAATATGATCTGCTGCAAAAGAGTTTTAAATATAAAGTATGTGTGTGTGTTTAGGTGTACACACACACACACACACACACACACACACACACATATATATATATATTTCAAATGCTGAACACACACACATTATATATATATATATTGCTTCACATGCTGAAATTTTATATATATAAAATTTCAATCAGAAATTATGTATGGAATAATGACTCACGTTGGACCATCTTTGTGTGATATGCTGAGGTTTAATAAACAGAGCCATATTTCTATCTGTGAGGTCTTCTATGTTCAGTTGGTATCAATAGCTTAAAATTTGAGTTGAGAAAGACCAATGCAGTTTTCAGTTACCTTAACTATCAGCAGCACAATAGTAATATGGAATACAGATGAGAAGTTTCATGTTTCCCCCATTTCTTCTTACTGTTGCCTACACTGGATTCAGAACCTCTTGGCACCAACTTTTATAAAGCCCTTGTGTGAGAGCTGGTCTAGTGGATGCTTGGGTGGTGTGTACTGCAGGGACTCTGAGCCATTTGATGAAAGATCAGAAGCTTTAGCTAACAGTATGACACTCTTCTGAGCTCACAAAGGGCCTCACAACCTACTATTTGGTATCATAACCTATTAAGGGTCTATGAGCTTCCTCATCATCACATGTGAAATTATAACAGTGTAGGCATTTCTGACTTGTTAGGAAAAGTAAGTTAATATGTTGGAAATTCTTCAAACAACTGATACATGACTGTCAAACAAAATATTAGGCACAAATAAAGACAAGCGTGAGTAACTGTTGGTAGACAGGTAGGTAAATTGTTAGAATGCTGAGGAAGGCAACAGATGTCTTCTGCTATGCCATGAAAACTCCTGGAAAAGAAAGCATTTAGCGTTCATTCCATCAGTGGAGCCTAAACATGTGGGAATAAACAATATGTGAGAAGGCGTTTTATCCTTTGGCAGTTTAGCACTGTGCTTCTCTACTACTGTCCAAACTTTGGTCATTTCATAACGATGTAAAATTTTCAATTAACTTCCATAACTCTGCTCCTTGTCAATTTTCATTTAAAATAGCTTTTTTTTAATTTATGGGGAGAAAAGAATATGGAAGCATTGTTATCTTCCACAGTGGAGTGAAAATTATTCTAAAATTGCTTGGTACCTGAAATACAGAAAAAACACAAACTTGTGATGGTGCCTGAAGATCCCCAAACCTCTGTTTTACGATATCATCCACCACAAATGATCTTGATAAATTCATAGAATTCTTTCAACCAGTCTCCTCTTTATTTAACCAAATAAAAGATTGTAGTGCAATATCGTATTCCTTATAGCATCCAGCAATACTGCAAGGACTTCTTGATGTATGTAGCTCTTGATTTAACTTAATATTTTTGGTAATAACTTTCTTGGAAACAGTAAAGAAATTTTCAAAGAAAAAAATCATAAAATTTGGAAGAAGCAGTGCAGCTTTTAAAATTGTTTCCTTACAAGGCAATTACTTATTCCTGGTATGCTAAGCCTACAATATTCTTAGGCTACAGAAAAATATCCAGAAAACCAAGAAGGATAACACATCTTATGACACTAGTTCAGTGATATTAGCAATATAGCATTGATATATAATTGAACAGCAGCGGTGCCCCTCTTTGACCTTAGAAAACATAAACCTAAAAATGTTTGGTACTTCCTAAATAATATATACGATTCAAAAGCAGAATGTTCTTTTTGTGACAGTACTTACACACTCTGTCTTTAGTCAAACTAGTAAGAAGCTGTTCAATCTTACTATGGCTGGTGTCAAAATGCCAATATCTTTTAATTAAAATGCCTGTGGTTTGAATATAATTGCTAGGCAGTCAGTTTTTATCATTTAATGAATATTTCTTCTACATATTCTCTCACGTATCCCTTCATTCACTCATTGTGTCAAGGGAGGCTTTTTGCTAGTACTGTGCTTGGCTATAACAGATAACTGTTTTATTAAATAAAAGCAAAATAAAAATAAAAGCAGAAAGAGGAAGGGTGGATAATACAAAACCTTGAATTTTGTGACATCAAGCTACAAGAGTTCGCAGGCACTCCAGAAGGCACCCTTATCGTAGCTGCTATAGCTATTATCATCCAGCACAAATATACTGCCTTTGGCCTTTGTTTGTTTTTATTTACTAACATAGCCATGCAAATGGAATATCATACTATGTTGCATAAATATTGAGTTCACTGTTATATGTCATCTCTTCACTGATGAGTTTATAAATTAATATTACTTTATAACAAATGAATATTTAATACCTAGATACTCGCCCATTGTGCTCTATCACTATCTAAGGTAGGGTAGCTGTTGCTAGGATGAAATATCATGACTCAATGAATTTTAGGGAAGTGTGGATTAATTGAGTTATATTTCCATATAATAGTCTATTGTTGAAGGAAGTCAGGATAGGAAATAAAATCAGGCAAGAATCTGTAGACAGTAACTAATTCAGAGGCCATTGAAGGGTGCTGCTTATTGGCTGGCTCCTCATGGATTGCTCTCTAGGCTTTGTAGTAGAACCCGGGACCACCAGCCCAGGGGTGGCACCACTCAGAATTGGTTTGGTCCTCCTACATAAATCACTAAGTAATACTCTACAGGCTTCCTTATAACATCTTATGCAGATAATTTCTCCATTGAAGTTCCCTTCTCTGAGATGAATACAGCTTGTGTCAAGTTTACATAAACTAGACAGCACATCCATGTTTGTTAAAATAGAATTTATCAGTTAAGAGCTAGAATTGGCTTTGAGAGCCTTTTGGTTTTCTAGATAATAGAATGGAATCCATCCAACCAACATATCTTTAGTTTTAGGAAACTAAACATCTGAGAAATAATCTTGGATTTTTTGAAAAAGTAAAGCAAAATATAAAATAACATTCAAGATATCTCTCTGTATAATCAGAATAAAAAATGAAATCTTACATTAATTGTTTGAAACTCTTCAGTATTAAAATAAAAAAAACAGAAAAAAGGCATTCACCAGTGTATAAAAACATCTGGAACAAAATGTATTAATTAAAATGCAGTTGCTTCATATTTCTTAATTTCTTCTACTAAGTCACCTTGGAAGATTGTTAGAAGCATGGAGAAAAATTACATAGATTTCTCTTATATTCTCCAAATGCCTAAATGTGAGGATGGCACATTTGTGAATGGCAGCCACATCTCAATTGAAAGTATTCAAAAAATGAACTAAATCAGCTGATTGCATAATGCTGTCCATATCCTGAAAAATAAATGGAGACAGAGCAAAAAGGAGGAAAGCAGTATCTCTTAGCCACTGTTAACTTGAAATAAAGAGAAATTATGACCAAGCAATTCTTATGAAAGACAATGTTTAACTGGGGGGTGGCTTACAGTTTCAGAAAGTTAATTCATTATCATCATGGTGGGAGCATGGTAACTTACATGACAGAGCAGTGCCGAGAGCTACATCGTGATCTGTAGGGAGCAGGCGGTGGGAGATATAGGGTGAGGATGAGGGAGGTTGACTGACTCTAGGTCTGGTGTGGACTTTTGAAGTTTCAAGGCCCATGCTAGTGTCACACTTCCTCCAAAAAGGCACTCCTCCTTTTCCCTATTCCAACATTCCACCAAGGGACTAGATATTCAAAAAGATCCAGCATCTGAGGGCCAGTCTCATTGGAAACATTACAGAATTCAAGGTCATCCTTAATGTCAGTCTGACTGCATGTTACTCTGCCTATAAATAAATGATAGATAGATAGATAGATAGATAGATAGATAGATAGATAGATA